>JBBPTO010001502.1:0-15369 GCA_038094155.1 Pulveroboletus cf. aberrans
GATTTCCAACCTTCCTCTAGAATTCTCCAATGCTCTCAAACCAACTCCATTGCAGAGGAGTTAGCTCTGACCTGGAGTTGATGAGTTGATTTCAGACCTGACTGATACTTGTCAGGCTGATCAGGTATCATCCTTTACACATTCACACATGCCTCTTGATATCTGTTACATCTCTTTGACATTGTGTCAAAATCTATAGTGTGGGCTATAGTGTGGGCAAAGATACCCAGTACTCAGCCAGATGCCCAAGAGAGCAATCACAACTGAATTCACCTATAGTGTGGGCAAAGATTGTTAGGGCCGTGTGGACGAACTCCGGTGTATCTCTGGAACTCCAGAGATATTGATAGGACCTTGGCTTCACCTTATGTGGTGCGCCACTATCCAAGTCTCGGGGTTGTGGTCCTGTATTTGCGGAGGGTCGGAGGTGCGGAGTTGAGTCGTCTAGACTCGGAGGAGGATTATGATATCTGTCGGAGTTCGGCGGGAGCCGAGTGTCAAGCTGATCGAGGAGAGAGAACGTCGAGTACTCAATTCGATATTATGACTGGATATGTACAGCGGAGATGGTACAGAATATATAGTACGGAGGAGCATCGGATTTGTAATGAAACGGAGGTCAGGAAACTAAGAACCGGAGCTGCGCACTGGTTGTGCAGTTCGCCGGAGCTGTGCTGCACAGCGACGGGGAAAGGTACAGAGTGTGATATCTGACTAAATATGGAACAAGGTCATAACATGAGATATATATGGAGGTCTGGAGGAATGGAGATGCATATGTGGTGTAAACACACCAGAGATGGAATGGAGTTGGTGCTCGGAGGACTGGAGTTGTCATGGATATGACAGCCATATAGTAAGGCAAGAAGCCAGTGGACTTGCAGGTTGTGACATGGTCAGCCCAAAAGATGTGTGGTGTGAGTGTGGGCCACTGGGTGATGTCACCATCACATGCTTTGATGAGTGAATCACAAATGGTGTGGTGCAAGAATTTGATGATCCTGTTAACTTTTGAATTGTATGCTGAGATGTGAATGTGTCAAATGTGGTACCTGTCCACAAGGTAGTCGAGCACTGCAAAAAAGGGCATACCATTGTCCATGACAATCTCCTCAAGTCCTTCCCATCTGCACAACACCTCCTCGAATAGAAACGCTCCAACAGTCCAACCTGATTCATTTTCAATTTGTGCCATTCTGGCCATCTGGTAAGTGAGCAGCGAGCTTGGATGATGTAGGTATAGCCTTGGGCAGTCGGCATGTGCATCAAGTCAATATATGCTTTGCAGAATAGTGGGGCTGGTATTGCCACAACAGGTGGGAGCACAATCTTCTCCATGGAATGAGTCTGGCACTGGTGACATGTTTTGACATACCAGGCGACATCGTTAGCAAGCAATGGCCACCAAAAATGGTCTGAGATGGTGTGTCTTGTAGTGTAAATGCCTTTGTGTCCAAGTTCATCATGTGTAGCATGCAGGATGTGAAGGTGGTCAGGTGCAAATAAGACGAGCTGGTGCCATCCATGTGGTTCTCTGCAGATGGTGGCCAGTGACAAAGAATTCTTTTGTGCATTTGATGAAGCATGCTCAGCATGAGTCAGAGATGTCAGATGGAACAGATAATGTGATGAGAAAATGATGGATATGTTTCAGTTCGTCATCACGCTGCTTTGCTTTGTCATTGACCGGGATTTGCACATTGTTGTTGTTGTTCATTGCCACAGTGAGTACCATGGCCAATCCTCCTCCCTCACACTTTTGAATTGAGAGTTTGCCCTCTGTGAACCCTCTGGAAATCCAAAATCCGCAACCCAACACCTCATCCAACCATTCCTTGACCTTGACATCTGACTCCCAATCTCCTTCCTCATCCTCACATCCCTTCCTTCTTCATGACAAACCATCGGGCCCCTGGTGGTGTGAAGCTGGAATGTGCTTGAGCTTGAAGTTGAAGGTGAGGATTCCTGTAATCCAGTGATTCATGGCCACGTTCGGCTGAATGTCTGGGTTGTTGAGCATACCACAGATGTACTTTGCATCAACCTTGACGATCAATTTCTTCACACCAATAATCCAAACCTTGACTGCACAAAGGGCCCAAAAGAGGCCATAAAGCTCTATTTTCACCTGTGAGTACTGCAACTCACAATTATTCCATGATAGAACCAAATCAGGAAGGATAACGCTGACCATCTGGGTTGTCTTGGGACAAAATAAAGCCGATGGCAATGGAGGACGAGTCGACTGCAAGAATGACCAGAGACAGAGACAAGTAATTGATAGGATGGATTGCGGGACACTCAGTGATGGTGGACTTGAGGGAATCCATAGCAGCTTGGGCAGCAGCATCCCAAATGAAGGGAGTGACCTTGCATGTGAGCTCAACAAGTGGTCATGCGATCTTGGCATAGTTGCAAATCCAATTATGCACTGTTCCTGTTGTACCCAGAAAACCTCTGACTTCTGTGCAGGACTGACATGGGCCATGACGTGATTTTCACAACTTTTGACTGGTCTGGAACACCACCTCCATAGTTGCATGTCTGACCAACGACAATGACTTCTGGCACACAAATAAACAACTTCTTTGCTGAGACTGTGGCGCCTGCATGCTTAAGCCTGTGGAGAACTTGGTTGACATCGACACAGTGTTCCCAGACAAAGTGCTGGATGCCAGGATTGTCAGAAATGGTTTTGAAAGAGCTGTCGGGCTGCTCATAGCGCATGCGAGGCCTGAGAACTTCATTTATGGCATCCTGAAAGTTTGGTGCAACATCGATTTCATCCTGTAAAATAAAAGTGACATCATTCTGGAAAACTGTGGGTGAATCCGTCCATCCCATCGGCAGCGAAGTGAGCTGAAATGTTTCCAAGGGTGTCTGAAACGTTGTGATATCATGGGACTCTTCAGCGAGAGTGCGGTGGTCAAAGCCCATAAACATTGTATAAATTGCATGGCCTGCAGACTGCTCAGCGAATAACTCAACATATGGGAGTGTGGCAGCATCCTTCACAGTGATGGCATTCAGGGGTTAAAGGTCATGGATGATGCGCACTGAACCGTTCTTCTTTGTGACACAGAACCACTTTGATTGGTATGAGCTGTTGGATGGCTCATAAACACCAGATGCGATTTTCAATTTGATGAGTCAGATTACTTCGTCATGGATGCCAGGCAAAATGGGTGGCTGGCGGTGAACCCATGGTGTATGCTCAATGGTCAGAATGACAACAGACGGGAAGTAGTCATTGTGGAAATGCCCTTTCTCAGACTCTTCCCAAGTAAGACTGGACTCATCATTCAAGAGGACATGAGCAGCCAGTTTTTGTTCCTCAGGCTGCAGAAATGAATTTGAAAATATTCCAAGGCCTTCCATGCATTTCTGTGTAAGCTGCAAACCAGGCACAAAATCTGGTGGGTATGAAGAAAGTGGCGGGAGCGAGGCCAGCGGGTCTTCACAGCGGACAATGTGGGCATGTTCAGCCTGAGGCATGGTCGTGGCAACAGGCTTAACAGGATTTGCAACCTTCTTATATGTGAGGACATGCCAGACTGGGTCGACCATAAATGTTTGCCGAAGCTGATATTCTGCAAGAGGTGACATGGTGAGAGATGAAATGGCACCCTGCCACGTTGGTAAAGTGGTGAGACTGAGTGCCAATGTGTCATGGGGCTTGCATGGGAAGGCACAGGCAGTTGTGGGAAAGTGCACCGGCAGGTAGGATTAAGGGGATCAAACAATGTAACCTGAATGCCATCATCCATCTCGACCTTTTGCAAATGGACCAGATGCTGCCAAGGATGACCAAGCAAAAGCCTGTAAGGTGCAGAAGGGACGATGTATCCATGTGCCCATGACTAAAGGCCCCCAACTTCAATCTCGAGCATTTCAATGCAGCCCGGCATTGGCTGCGTGGTCTCATTGGCTGTCTGCATTGTCATTCCCATGTGTGGGTTCAACAGTGTGTCCAATTCCTTCCACAAGTCCTCATGGATCATGACAATTTCTGATCCTTCATCCAATAGTGCACACTTGGTGAGTTCACCATTTAGTGTAAAAGTGAGTTCACAAAGCGGCATGGTGTGTTCAACTTGGACAGGTGTTGATGGTTGTGGCTCAGAAGCAACAGTGGCAGCAAGTGGGGCAGGGACTCGGTGAGTGCAGCAGTATTCAACAGCTTCCTTATGCAGGTCTGGGCTGACAGCAAGCAGGTCAGCAATGGACACATTTGGGAGCAGCATTGCAAGAATAGACTGATAAATTCATCGGGTTGCATCAGGAGAGGCTGCCTTTGACTTGTAGGTGTATGCTGGACCTGCTTTTGGTAGGGGGGGCACTGAAACAGAAGTCAAAGGAGTAGGTGGCACTTTCTCAAGTGTTTTCATAGTGTCTGTGGCTTTTGCTTTCGAATGTGTAATGGCAAACACAGATTCTATGTCCTCCTCTTCAGGCATGTCAGCAATGATGGCATGATTGTCGCAATCTTGTTCACACTGAAAGAGAACTGTGTCAGGCATGGGGGTGACTAAAATGTTGGTTAATGCATGTGCCATATGGGGTGGCAGATCATGCTGGGGTGTAGAGGGTGCTGCCATGACTGGAGCAGGTATGGGGATTGAGCTGACATGGCAGTAATACTCATCAATGGTGTCCTTGAAGAGTCTGGTAGTTGGATGATGCCAGATGTGTGCACCATTGGGATAGGCTATCTTGTCATTGATACAAACAATCTATCCTGCTCGGATATATTCTTCAACACAGGGACATTTCCATAAAAAGTGTGCACCATTGCACATGTAGCACAGAAGTGCAATGAGTGCAGCAAGATGATTCTGTGGTCCTGCATGTATTGGCATGGCTGTGCTGAGCTGGTGGGTTGATGGGGAGGCCCATGCTTGAGCTGTGGTTGGGGAGAGGCACACAAGACGAGTATAGAGGGCAAAATAGGACACATCTGTGATGTCGAGGGTGTGCATTTTTCATGTGAGATCTTCTATCTCATCCATCTGTCCTCTTGATAAAAGGTTGGGCTCGAACATGACATGCTTGGTGTGCACATCCTGTGATACATCTTGGCGGTGGCACTCACTGTTGTCCTCATCATCAGAGTCAGCTGGCTCATATTTTGCAGATTGCCATGATGAACCCTTGGCTGCAGCATGTCCTTCCTGCAGGGACTTCACGCATGTGGTGATTAGGTCATTAAGATCCATGTCAAAAACATCATCTGATAGAACAAAGTGTCCTGCCATTAAGACATCTCCTCATAGTTGGTTGGATCATCATGTGAGTAGTTGGGCACCTTGAGTTTCAAGCGGTGGTCAATGGCATGGTGCACCCGAGGTGAAAGACCCTGCCAGAAATAACAGTCCCTCTCATGTGCCAAAATCTTCTTGTTCATGACCAGCCAAACTGAGATGGGCTGAAAATGCTGGTAATATTGAAGTAGTTCTGTTTCAGTCAAGATGTAATCATTTGTGGTGGCTGCAACAACAAGCTTGAGGTCCCAACGAGTGTACTTGGTGCCTTTCTCAGCATCAGGATACTGAGTGAGTATGCCTTTTTTTAGCTCATCATAGTCCTGCTTCTTGTAGCTGCTCAGTGTGACCCAAAAGCACTTTGTTGCCTGATCAACATAGTGTACGAGTAGTTTACATTTCTTGGGGTTACTGAGGGAGCAGGTGTCTGTGAGATCTTCAAAGTGCTCGAAAAATTTGAACAACTCTGGGGTTTCTCCATCAAACATCAGAGCTTTCATGAATGTTGGAGCTGGCATGGTGGTGATGCCTTTGGCTGTGGAGTTGGACATGATGGGCACAGTGGTAGTGATCTTTGGTTGTGCAGGTTGAGTAGGGGCTAGCCAAGTGGTGGCAATGGGAGCAGAGGCAGTGTTTGCTGGCACAGCTGGAATGGAAGCAGGTGGTGGGACTGTGGCAGCTGTGATTACAGGCATTGAGGTGAGAGTAGATGGTGTCAAAATGGTTGATGGGGACATTTGCTTGGGTGCAAGTGATGATGTTGATGCTGTGGGCTGTGATGTTGGTGGGGTGAAACAGTGAGTGATGATGATCAGCAGGAGATCTGGGCTGCTGGCAGGGACAGGCAAATCAATTGAATCAAGTGTTCCTGGAAGGATGGGGGATAGTGGGGGTGCTGGACTGGATGATGGGGGCTGATTGATGAGACTGACTGACTCCAAGGCTAATCATTTTGCTGTGGCATGAGTGACTATGGATGATGGTGAGATGGTCTGAGATTTTCTTTTCAGGATAGGTTTCACTGATGAGGCAGGTGCACTGGATGGGATAATGGTGGAAAATAGTGGTGAAGGGGGGGCTAACTGAACCTGTTCTCTCATGCTCCAATGTGTGGGACGTCATTTTGCATTGAGTGCAGAATGAGTGGCTGCATGTGTGAGTTCTAAAAGGGAAAGGTGGTTAGCTGAAATGGTAGAATATGGAGGTGAGGGCAATGTAAGAGCAAAATGACCCAGCAGGTTGATTCAAGCTTTGAAATGGAATGATGAATGGTAACAACAACTGTGAATGGCTATTCCATTGTTTTATTTGAGTAACACAACAAGACTTATATACTATGAGTGGGGGCAAATTATGGAGTGACTATGGCACAAGAATGCAGAATAATGAAAGAAAATGAAGAGAAAGAACAGGAGATGATTGAAGGAGAAAGATAAATCAAGAGAGCATAGGATTTGTGCAATTCTCTGTGTGGTTATTCATTTCAGGTGTTGGCAAGTGCACAGGCTATGTTTTCTTCATTCTCTGGACTGGCAAGCATTCGGGCCATGCTTTCTTCATTTTCTCGATCAGCACACACATGGATTGTATTCCATACAAGTCATTAGTCACTTGTTGTTAACACATTGTTAGCACATCTGGGACATGTCAAGATGCTAAACTCCTCTGGGACTTCATCTGATGGAGGTCTGAGATGTATCAGTCAACTCCGGGGTGAAAGGACGCTGGATGGGCCAGAGGTCCAATGGAGATGGAACGGAATGACAAGCGGAGGTGATGAAGGTGGAATGGGGCAGAGATGAGGGGTTATGGGGGTGAGAACTTGGCGCAGGACTTATGTGTCACGCCCTTGCCTACTGTTGGGTCCTCGTTTCGAAGATGGGAAGAACAAGGTGAAGAGGGCAAAGGAAGGAGGGAAACTTCATCAGAATCGGACAGAGTTCAGAGAAGAGAGAACATCATTGAGTGACTTCAATAAAGATGTCAAGCAACATCAATATTTGAACTGAGGAATACATGAGGGAACTATGGAGTTATATACTATAGTATCAGATTGGAGTCCAGAATGGAGAATGGAGGAACCATATGTAAAGATACAACAATGATTGGAGATCATAGAGTACTGAGAGGCGATGTACATAGGTCTAGGGAATGAAATGTAACACAGGAGTAATCATAGGAATGGAGCATAGGTCAGAGGAATGGAGGGAACATAACAGGAAACAAGATCTGAACCAATTATAATTGGTCTGACAGGGGAAAGGGTTCCAGTATCAGAGGTCCAATGAAGGGTAGGACGGAGTCCTATCAGAGGGGACCAGAGATGAGGAAGTCGGAGTCGGAGGTGGCATAGGGGAGTTTGGAGGGATGATCGGAGGTGTGGGGATTGGGGTCAGGACAGGATATGACAGGACATCACAATGGGCATGTTCCTCTGTGAGTGGAACAGGGTCTGTGGAAGCTATTAGTCCCCAGTGTGTTGATATACAAAGACTGACCATAGTTGAAATCTGTGTGATCTGGAATGTGATTGAGGCAGTTCAACACTGATGCTAAGCAACACAGAAGCAAGTAGCATACAGAATACTTTCTCCTACCTCATTTGGGAACCTCTTCAGTCACATGTTTATCTTTATAAACCTCATCAATTAGAGGTTCATTTGGCTGAGACACCCTGACACCATCAAAAGAGATCTGAGAGGGCATAGCATCTTTGCCCACTGGAGTAGAGCCACAAGCCTGGTATGGTGGAGGCCTTGTAGTTGAGGTGTGCAACTGGCTTCCCATCTTTTCCAGGTTATATGCTGAATATGTATGTGAGAGAGAGACATGAGCTAGCTGGAGAACTTGAGAGGATCACAATGGCACTTGGGACACAGCAGGAGTAAAACCTGTGTGAGACCCAGAGGAAGCACTGATTGAACCACTATATGATGTTGGGGTGATGGTCCCATCTTGTGATGTAGGATAGAAAGATCCTGCCTGGGACATCAGAGCAACAGACAGTATTTGAGAATGGGAAGCAGTGAAATTCCTGGCAATGGGGACAGTCAATCTGTGATAAGGAGTAGGACCAGTGCTGGTAGCTGATACAGACAAAGCATGTGAAACCAAAGATGAGTGATCCAGGAGCTCAGGGCAGGTGAGTGACTTTCCTTCAACAGAGGCATTAAAGCCATAATGTGAGCCTTCCACTGATGCTTGGTAATTGGATAGAGGAGGTTGGCATGCAATTTGGTGGAATTGTGAAGCAGGAGGGATCTGTTTGATCATTTAGTTGCACAAGATAACTGCCCTGTATGTGAATTGCCCACCATGTGACCAGATGACACTTGCAATGTACAAGTTCTTGTTTCATCAGATACCAGAGCCATGGGGTTCAAGGGCTCATTCAATGTTGCAGTCACAAGCTTCAGTATCTTATTGAAAGTCTGGGTCTGCATGCGCTCAATGTTCTCTTATTGAACCTTTTATATGCCTTTCTCAAGGTTTGACCTGGCTGATCAATGAATTTTGGGGTCACAGTCCACTTGTGTAGACCAAGGTGAATGCCACACGATAAATTACAAAAGGATACACAAATTATCATCGCTGACTGCAGTTTTTGTTCTCTTGTGGCCATCTACCATGGTGGCAGCCTCATCCAGTGTCTCAGCAGAATGTCATTTTTGCCTTGCAGCTTTTGCCATGGAATGAGTAGGGGCACCACAGAAGAAGAGATGAGACTCAGGCTGATGGGAAACAATCTAATGGGTTGGATACCCATTGATTTTTAAATGACCAGGTTGCTGTTGCTGACATGTGGTGAGTCAGAAAGCACATTGTAGGAAAGTGTAGTTTCCTACAGTGATATCCATTCATTTCTAGCCATCTCTAGTCTCTATCCTGCGCTCCAATCGATCTGAGACCACTCCGCACTGGTGTCTATCCTGATCCAAGTCAATCCAGTAGTTGTCTGAAGGTCAGTTTTTGATCCATCTATCATTTGTCTACCATTTTCTTTCAATTTGATGTACTGGACCCGGACCCATGTGTACAGGATACCTATATAGTCCACTGGATACCAGATTCCTGTGCACTGGATCACTTTCCTGCACACCAGATCCATTATTTTAGAGTCAAATAGTCTTCTTTTGTGTTTCCCTTACTATATATCATTTGGGTATGCCTGAATTAGAATGAACTCCCCTACCATCACTATGCAAGCCATCTAGTTCCATTCAGTACACATCCTAAGCCAGTTCTCCTCCAGTCTTTCATATTCCTGTCCAAGTCCTTCAACACCAAGTTGATTTCCTAGCCCTATCAAATGGGGGAATTCCAGACTCAGTTTTCCAGTGTTCTGTGGACAACCAGTGAGCTATTCTTATAGTCCTCTTTCCTTCTCTTTGCAATCACCTGGGTCTAGACCTACATGTGCATTCTACTTATTTGCTTAGGACTCCATTCCAAGTCCTTTAGCTACTTTACAATATTGCATGGCCAGCAGGTGAACATACATTTCTGACCTTCTAATTATGGATTCAATGATGTTCAGTGAGTCAGAAGTACATTGAACTTGACATAACAGCCTTAAGGGTGAATTGTGACTCATGGCTTATTAATATACAATCTGCTCAGACATGATACACCATGTACTGTTCTGTTCTTGATGAAGGCAAGAGGAAAGCCTGGTGGCAGGCAGGGGACAACTGGAAGAGGGGCACTCATGCCTGTCCATGGAATTTCAATGTGTTCACCATGGTCATCCTGCCCTTTGTGCCCATGTAATCAGGAAATCCCAGGTGAACAATGAAGGGTGTGGCATGGGAATGGGCCACCACAGGGCAAGTACATAAGAGTGCCATTAAATTGTTATGTACACAGTGATCCAGCATGGGTCAGTCAGTCACTGGCACTCCACATTCAAGAATGGATTGGTGCAAACTCTCAATGAATCAAAATGCACAAAAAAAGCAAGGACACACATCACATGGAAGAGAGGTTGAACGACCTAGACTGCTATACATCTTCGGATAGGAAACTAGCAGGTCAGCAATACAAAGAAAGAAAATGAATGGATGAGTGGTTTGTTCCAGAGAGAATTCATAGAGTAGAGCTCCATGGAAGAGAACCACAGGACTTACAGGAGGTGAAATAAATGATAATCTGGAAGAGCTCCCAATGCTTCAGACATGGCTGATGAGCACAGGACTTGATTTTTCACAGATCAGGAGAAAAAGATGGAGAGATAATCACAGACGTGGCTGGATCAATGATGATGATGAACTAAACTCAAGATAGATGGATAATAGATGGTAGATTGATTGATGATGTGTGCAAAACACAACATTTATAGTCTGGGCACATCCAAGACTCTAAATACATGTAAAGAGTGTAACCAAATTGAAAACCTGATCGACTAGATGTACGAATGAAAGTGTCTGGTGTAGTAAAATGAAGGTTTGACTTACCAATGGGTAATGATGAGGACAGATTGAATTGGATATGAAAGCTGGATTGCACAGGATATGCTAGACACAAGGACAGGGAACTACCATTCCCTACAATGTTACTTGAACACTTTGCTGATATACATCTGCAAAGGGCTTTTTTACATTACCACTTGATGACTCTTTTCTGAGCCGTGATTTGGCAACAGACCAGTAAGTGGGACAAAAAAGGGCAATCCATGGTCCTTCCAAATACAAAAGTGAAAAACACATCAAAAAAAGCACTTTTCAGAATGCCAATGTAGTACTGCATACTTGTAACATAATATAATGTCAGATCAACATGTATCATGTAGAAACATCCAATGCATCACTACCCAAGGCAGCATACCTTTTTAGTCTGTATTTCATCCCTGTTCATCACATGCTTCAACCCTTGACAGAACTTGCCAGCACTTGGCAACTTGGGCTCCATCACAGAGAAAAATGCATTCAAAAAAAATCCTCTGCATGACAGCATGGTTGAGTTCAGCTCTGCTATAACTCTGGAGGAGTGCATTATAGAGTGGCCAAGAAATGTCCGTGAAACAGTTGAAATACCCTGTAAACTCTTGAAGCATGATTCATACATGAAGATCCCCACATTTGGCATTTCCAAGTGTCTGGATCTCTTGCAGGGACTTGGGGCTTGTCCACACATTCAAACACATGTTTTTGACTTGACAGGAACCATTCCCTTCAATCCATGGGTTTTCATAGAGGATGCAAACCCAGATGAGGACATAAATAATTGACTCCAGATTGTGTTCCACTTGTGGATCATGCTACCCTCCTGCATTGTGTACTCATTTAGAATGTTAATTGCCATGAAATGTATCATGCCCCATAGATGGGTAATGAGAATCGGTATCAGCAGAATATTGACAGAGGGACATACTGTTCATTCACCTCTTGACATGGCCAAAGAGGTGCCATCTGTAAATTTGGCATAGTTGAAATTGATGAGGAGTCGATGGCAAATCCATGTTCTTGAATGATCTTCTCTCTTTTGATCATCTGGACATTGTCATCCTTTACATTCCAAGGTAAAGCTGACCAGGTGCCCTTGAAGTAGTACATTAAGATGTTGTTGAGACTTATATCGTGATGAAGGATACAACAGAGCTTTACAAGTCATTTGTGGATTAAATAGAATGTGTCAGTCAGGGTCTTATCACATGATGGGGTACCTACCATTGATGATATTGACAAGGACACTCAGAAGCTCAGCACACAAGCAGCTCATTTGTGAAATGATGGTGGAGAAGGTAATGATAGGACCATATCTGATGCATTCAGGTGGACTGACAGTTAGGGTATAGAGTACCCAGACAAGAAAAGTGGCATGGCAGTGAATGTTATGTATATGCATAAGAATGAAAACACCCACATGGTCAAAGTGGTGGAGGCATAAATTTTGACTTGTGATGGACAGAGTGATGATAAAATGGCAGCTGGGCTTTGTGATGAAGACTGCATAAGCTTTTTTTGTAAGTTGAAGATGCAGGTGAGGGGAGTATTCCTCAGAGGTGAGTTTGAGGAAACTTGTGATATTCCTCCATGAAAAGTTGGAGGATGCTTTATCGAACTCATCTGGCTATAGCAGGACAATGTTGGGCTTCAATTGAAAGCTGGTATCTGAAATGTGATGTGCTTTCATGGATGACTCTGCTGACCAGTGATGTTTCATAAGTCAGATGCATGCCCTTCTTTGACTTGCTGGTCTGAGGTTCAAGGGAGGGTCTGACTTGATGTCATAAGTGTAAAGGTAATTGGTAATGAGATTAAGCCATGATGAAACTGTGTGCTCCTTCAATCTGGCCCTTGGTATGTATGTGCCATCTACGGTCTCTGTCACAGGGCCATGGACTCCCTGGTATGTCCTCATGATTGTCATACTCCACTTCTTTCCTTTCCTCTCACTGTTGACACAGATTCAGCCAGTGGCATGCATCAAACTGGAAGGGGAGGGGGAGGTAGGGGGAAAGTGTGGTTACAGAGAATGTGGAGGAGATATGATGGGTTCCAACATTGGGATTTGAAGCAGTAAACCTGCTGTTTGTTGTGGGTCACTACAGACAGGTCTGGAGCTGTTGCCTGGCGAAGTGGGAGACCTTGATAAGGATGAAGAAGGTAGTGCTCTTTAGGTTTTTTATAGTTATGTTTCATATTATCCAACTCATTAGTTAAGTCTTGGTTGAGTGGCACTGTGTTGTAAATCCTGGTGGATGTGGGAATAGATGTGAATTTCATGCAATAAGGTGTCATTGACACATAGGTAATCACATTGCATGGAGGTGGTGTATGTAAATGCATCCCTAGAGAAGGGGATTCAATCCAGTGTGTTTAGCTTTTCACTCACAAGATATGTAGACTTAAAACTCCATGGTCATATTGTTGTGGGCTGGGGCTTATGTGTCAGAACAATGAACACTAAGTGCCATGTACATAGGCCATCATATGACATTCCTGAAGGTGTTTTGATTATAACATTACTGTGTATGATAATGTACAACTATGAAAGAAAAGGCTAACTAGCCATGAGAGAGTAATAAAACTGCTTGATCCAGTACTTATTCAATCAAAAGTCAGATGACAACTCATAAGCAGTGTGTGAAGTAAGACATGGATTGGCAGCTTTACCAAAATGTGAAATAATATGTGCAGGTTAATGAATCTGAGACAAAGAAAACACATGCCCAATACTAGGGATCGGCATGGATAAACCTGTGAGTATCCAAGCTCATACCTATACCTGTACCTGCGAAAAATCCATACCTGCACTGTGGGTATGGGTATGGGTATGGGTTTGCGCTTGGGTACCTATAGCCCATCTATCTGTGGCCAACCAGGTATCATCACCATTGTCGTCAGGGTTGTGTCAGTCTGCATGTTGTTATAGTGCTGTCATACCCACACCTGTACCAGTGCCTAAACTCAGTTAGTCTTCCTGAACTGGCTCTAAGGCCTCTGGTTTGGCCTGGCTCAGCTCAGGGTCAGGGTCAGGGTCAGGCCCCAGCCCATGCCTGTCTGTCCTGTCACCATTGCAGGTGCTCACACACAGACTCAACAGCCCTGTCTTGTCCTTGTCACTGCACACCTGGACTTGTCCCATCATGTGAGCAGAGCAACTACAACATGATGCCAGAATTGCACTGGTGACAATGATGATGGCAATGTGACTGTGGTCACAACTACATCCATGATCCAACAGCAATGGCAACAATGCAGGGGTCTTAGGTGTGACCACAGTGCAATGGTGACAGCAACACAACTTCAGCCATGGCTGTAATGGGACAGACAGTGCAATAATGATGGGACAGCTGGCAGTACAGCTCCTTTATTCCTGTGTGCCCTCACACTGCCAACCTCACCGCCCTTCCACTGTTATGCTGTTATCCTCTTCCTCTGGCTGTCACACCAATGTCCACTTCATGCTCTTGCCATCAACCTCGACCTTGCATCCTTGCACCCTCAACCTTGACCTCTTCCCATTGTGCCATCATCCATCTCACTCACCTTCACACCCACACATTCTCACACCATCGACCTCCACCCCTCTCATGCCCCCTTCTCACACCATTATGATGATGATGATGACAACATGACAATCACTACAGTGCAATTGTTGTGCCATCATCATCATCATCATTATCTGAGTTGTCTCATGCCACCCCACTCTCAATCATGCATGCCTGCAGGTATACTCACATAGTTTCCTAATGGTACAGCTCATGACCTGCAAAGCCCTGGCCTCAGTCCCAGCCCATGGCCTGTTGAATGTCAAAGCCAGACTGAACCCTGCCATGTCATGTCAGAAAGCCCAGCCTAGACGGGCTCGGCTCAGCTTGGGGCTTCAGGCCAGGCCTTGCACAACACTGTTCTCCATGTTACTTACTATTCATAGTAGATAATTCCCATTGTTTTCATTGGGCGCAGTGTTTGTATAGATCAGATTGAATTCTCTGGATGATGCAGCATTAAAATTGAGTTCAACTCAGGAATTAAAGTTTGAGTGGTGAAGATCCATCTCATGGAGATATCCAGGTCATATATAATCACATTAAAGTTAGAGATAGCCCACAGGCATGTGCAGGTATTCACAGGTAAGGGTCATGGGTTGATGGATAGGTAATTCACAACCTGTATCCATACCCATACATATCCATATTCATGACCCACCATGGATATCAAGTATCCATGCAGATCTCTACCCAATACATGATCTGTCTCTTCACATGGTGTGCTGTAAAGATGCTAGAAAGCCTGAAGTGGATTTTCTGAGCAGTTAGTGTTGGGTGTGAGCAGAAATTTTGACCCAAAAGGGATCCAGTCCACTCAACTATAGAAAAAGTTGGAGTCCAGACTTTCCTGTGATGGTAGGGCTAAAGTATGACTATGAGACTGGTTGTTACTGGTGGGACTTAACTTGAATGGCAGTGGAAGTGATAGGAAAACAAGTCTTCAAGACTTAAGAAGATGATGAAAGGTAATGGGATTCGATGCAGACTGAAGTCTGAGTTACAAAGTAGTTTGGAAATTTCTGAACTTTGTATATATTGGGGAACATATAGGTACATGATCAGGAAACTATGACAATGGGAAGAGACTTGTTACATGACTGATGAAATCAGGGC
>JBBPTO010001503.1:0-15368 GCA_038094155.1 Pulveroboletus cf. aberrans
GTCTAGTAGACACTGTAACTGACAAGGAAGTGAGGGTTGAATTAGTTCATTGATTCATGATGAGAGTAAACAAACCATTCAAAGTGTGAATGATGATATTCCCAAAAGGAAGTGGAATGAAGAATAAGCCTTCAAATCTGTAAGCAATGGGATGGTTTAGCACCATGTGCATGGCATTTCCATGGATAAGAAATATCCTGGAAAAACCTGCAGCAATATGTCCATCCATAGTGCCAAAGGTATTTGACAAGGATGTGCATGAAGTACATTGAAGTACCTTTAGGCAGGGCTCATAACATAAAGAGATGCAAAGATCACTTTATCTTGTCCTCTGAGGTAGTGGATGGTCCTACCAGTCAAGAGACTGATAGGGAGAGGAAAGGTTATGGACCTTGGTGGAAGAACTCACCAAGGGTAAATGGAATATTGCAAGACAGAGGGTCTGAGAATATGACAGAGAAGGAGGGGACTCAACTTGACTGTCTGAGTTATTAGAAGAACTGGAGAGTGACCATGAGGGAGCTCTTCCTAAATACTTTACAGGACTGTTTGTCTCTGTATAGATCTCTGTCATATAAGGATAGGTATGAGTCATGAAACATGACTGGAGAACTGAAATTATCAGTAGGATATAGATACTAGCCAATGGTACAAGTATCTTGTTTCTATAGTGAATGATGAAATAATATGAGAGTGGAAAAGACTGATGATCATGTGATCATGATCTAGAACCTTGGTTATGTAATAAAACAATATAAAGTGGATACCAAGTTTCAACACATGTATCTGTGTATGATGTAGCCAGAATCAGGTTGATGATGTCAGGATGATATTGAAGAATCTGTCATGCTGCTCCACATATTTGAAATATGTGAGGTTGGATCTAGGTCAATCCAGCACAGCAGTTGTGAAGCATAGAAAGCTCCAGACCTATAATGTCATAGCTGAGTGATAAAGACACTATCTAGACTTGTCATGTAGTTAATTCTTTTGAGAAGTGTAATAAGATTTCCCTTTCATTGGTTGGGACTCATCACTGAGTCATGCTTAATGCTTGACCTGTTTCTTTAGTAACATGAGTAGCAGTGTATTATCACTATGATTTGTCTGTATTAACAGAGCACAGGACCTAGTACTCAATTCACAGAATCTTAACATCCCTCTCTATCACTGGGCTGTCTGCCATGTTTTTAGCATACTCTGACATCTGCTCCATATAAAAGGATTGGAGGACAATTATGATAGGATATGTCGATGAAAGTAAGTCTCCTGCACCAATGTCTCAGACACATCTCTATTTCACATCTCCAATATGTAGTGAGAGATTGACAGCCCTTCAGAGTTGACACTCTAACTGAAAATGTGCAAATTTGTGAGGTGTGCACTGTAGGAAAGATAAAAAAAAGCTTTTTTTTGAATTGTGGAAGGCTCCATGAGCTACACAACCTGCAGGCAGTGCACATGGATGTTGAAGGCCCAATAAATTTCTGATCTCATGAGCTACACAGGTACTGGGTCCTTATCATTGATGACTATTTTCATTTTCCTTGGATCTATGTATGTTACAATCATCTAATCTATGATCTATGAATATCCCACATCGCACCTATGCACTACCATTACTCTAGAAACCCTACATGCAATGCTAGACTTCATTATATTAAAGGTAGCCTATATGCGGTCATACAAAAGTCCCAACCCCAATCATAACTTCACAACTCTATTCATGCATGAAGTATGACATCACATGCATTCTAGACCCTCCTAGACCATTCTATGTATTACCCATTATCCATACCCTACACTACACCCTTTGACCTATTCATCTATGATCTTCCATTCTTCCACACCCTTGCACATCAGGCATGTACAAGGCTGTTGCATGCTTCCATATGATCATAGCTACATTAAATACATGCACAGGCAGCATGGCCATCTTAGATTAGTACACCATAGATACAAACATTCATGTAGTATATAAAGGCTTGAATAAAATCCACCAAAGGACAGTCTTGTCCTCTTGGTGCTTCCTCAGTGTCAAAGTTGTCGACTCACTCTTTCACTTCCTCCCTCATTGTCTGTAGAGCGACCTAGAGCCTTTACTGGTTCTGAGTTGTTTCAATGTACTTCTTGAAAAAAAAGAGCAAGGGCATTAAAGTCCATAACCAATGGAAAACAGAAGTCCAAGCCTTTCTCCATCATGACATAGGATCAGAGAAACCCTCCACCACATATATCCAATGTCTATGGACAAGGTGAATACACCAGCCAGGAATTCTTTCCACAACTCCACTGAAATAGAATGACCCATGACAGGTCTGCCCTGCACATTTTAGAACACAATGGCCTGATGCAGTGCATGAATCAAACTCTCTCTATCTGGAAAGCTTCATACTTGAGGATTTGAAACTAAGAAAGTCCTTCTGGTCAGATGCTATGGTAGCAGCTGTATATGTCTCTGCATCAAGCCCAACCTTTGTGCTTTGCAGAGGAGCAAATGCTTATCAAACTATGCTCTGGTGGCTAATTTAGAATCAATCTAGACTACTTGCAGCAAAGTACAACCTGAAATTGAATCAGATGAACATCTCCACCATATACCTGAACAGTGAGCTTGAGAAGGAGTTATACTCACCCTTCCATGCACTGGCACTTATCTTCTCTCATGATTCAAGTTGACCAAGTTATCCTATCATTTTAAAAGTAGTGTTATCATCTTGTTGTGATCAAGTGAGAAAAGTGGCCAGCCTGGTGTTTGAACTCAGGACCTTCTGGATATATAATAGTAGCTCTACCACTGAGCTGTCAGGCTATTGTGAATATGCTATGAGTGACTTATTTGTAGGGTTTGCCCTATTGCCCTTTGTTCCATTTTACAACACAACTCATGTAAGGATTGCAGGGTGGATAAGTGCCTGGGCAATTTCTGACATTATCATCTGCACTGTCCTTGCTTTGCCTCACTTCACACACCTTGCTCTGGACACTATCACAATGCCTTGGTTTGCTCTCAGTTTCATGTCACATCATCATCATCTGAGTCTTGCTGGTGTATGTAGGTAGAGAAGAGAGTGATAGCAGTAATGACAGAATCAATGACACCCTCATCATGACCTGCACTGTTGCACAGGAGACTATTGTGGGGGTAGCGATCACAGCAGTGGCAGGCAGTAGAGGCAGTGTCAGTAATGAGTGAAGTGAGGGGGTGATGCCTCTTGATTCACTACCACAATCATTTCCAATGGGAAAAACACTCACACCAGCTAAAAAACACCACATCTGCAACTCAAATGCTGTGACATCAAGCTGTCAGATGTTGGGCACTCCTATCATATCCTCCCAGCCAGAACTATAAAGATCCATTTCCATCCCCCAGCCATTTCCAAGTGAGTGGTGACATACTTTAAATCCCATCCACCCAACTTGACCTGGACAACCAAAGCTAATTTCAACGCTGGAAAATCAATCTCTGTATCTACCATCCCCATCACCTGTGCATCCGATGACCCAGAGCCCATTAAATGGCTGGTGGACATCTTCCACTCCTTTAAAGTGCACCTTCATCCCAATGCTCTTAATTCCACCATTGGAAAAGTCCCCCCTCCATCATTTGCATATATCAGTCAAACATGACCATCCATCTCTGCAATGCTGAAGAAAATACCCACTTGCAGCAACTGCCCCAGCTGGCAAGCTCTGCACCTACCTCAACCAAAAATCCCTCAAAACCAATGGAACACACAGCCACCAACCCCCAAAATTTGTGCTCTGAACTGCTCAAACTCTACAGAGAAGTAGACAGGCTTCAGGTGGAAGTTCAGAAACTGAGAAAGTTGGTTATCCAAATGAAGCCTGCTCCAATGGCATCCCCACCCTCAGAGGGCACATTCCCTCATCAAACAAGCCACCCTACCCTCATGACCATTCTTGCATATTCAAGCTAGGAGCCCCACCATTCATAGTCTAGCTCCAAACAGCTCTAGACCACCCAAGATGCCCAGCTCTGCTGGACAGGCTCACTGCTTACACCACAGTACGAGTCCAACTCTACTTCTCCACTCCTTCTCAGAAAGTCCTTGCCCTCCACTTTGAGGGTCAGCCTACATATTATATGGAAATACTCTAAGATAACATCCTCTACATCACAGAGATCACATCTGACACCACCATCATAGGATCCTGAAAACCCCCTTCAGGTCTCCAACTGCCCAACCCCTCAGATTCCAGTTCTAGTGAGAATAATGATTGACCCACCCCTCCAATCCACAACCTACTCATCAATGAAGAAAGAATTGATGAGGAGAAGCACAGCCACTGGGCACCAACCTTCTTCACCATGGCAACACTGATGGACACCCTGACCCAGGTAATAGCAGCTCTTTCTCTCTCAAACCATCATTCCTATCATACACAATTGCCTCATGGTGATTTGAGTATATGTATGTCCATCCATAGTCATGATAGTTTGAACCTGCTTCCCAAGTATGTACCTATTTATGGGCCTACTTCTACTAGCCCCAGCATTTGTTATGTCTTACTTAGGGTATCATACTCTGAACAAGACAATAATGGATATCTTTTTGAAAAAGTGAGGGGGTATGGGTGTTGGAGAAACTGGAGAAAAAGTACAAAATTTCATCAAATGACTAGAAATATATGTGCCAATATTTTGAGTACAGTTTCAAATTATATTTTTGACATGACGGTTGTCTAATCATATTCTACTTGTTGCTTGTTTAATGCTGACCTTGATCAATAGTTAAGTTGATGTGGGAGGTATGAGGAGATTTTTGATGATTGTATGTGCACATAGCAATATGTCACATCTACAGTAACCTACATTCACAAAAGGAACTTCTAGCCTTTCAAGTTGATGTTGTATGAGGTTTGCCATTCATGTTCCATTGTGAAACAATTGAGGTAGACCCTGTACTGCATCTCTATATGTGACTGGGTTGTAAGTTAAGAAAATTCCATTCATCAGGCAAGATTCTTGAGAGGTGAACACATTCACATCAATCAGGCACTGCAAATTCAACAGCTCTAGTTTGTGTTTAGTAGCCCTGTGCCAATTAATGTTTAACCTGAAGGACTGATTCAATCTCATTCTTGACATTGGTCTCTTCTCAGCTCATCCGATGCTTGCCAAGTTGATGTACAACTTCTTGTAGCCATTTCCAGACATTATAATCATCTTTACCTCCCTCCCCTTGGAGTTTGACAATGTGGTTGAGAACAGTGGCTCTTCTGGTATGTTTCTATTGAGGGATAATTAGAATAGTCAATTCAGAAAACACAATACTTATGCTATGATGGCAGGTGATCTGGAAGCACAGTTTCAGCAATAGTTCTCTCTCAGTAAGAGGCATTTCTCTCATGCTACTATCTATGATCTTGGACTGGCCTTTCTTCTACACATTACACAGCCATTTATACCAGTTCCTGAGTGGTTGCATGATGTAGGCATCCAACCACTGCATTGTCCACCTTTCTTTTCAGTGCATTGATCTTCATGTTTTTTTTTCAGTAGAATATGAGCATTGCACTGTTTCATGGCAACTTCCAGGTCTTTTGAAGGTCAAACTTTAACACACTGAGTTCAAGACCAGGATCATCTTCATGCTCAGACCTCACTCACAGTCAGCAGCTTCATTCAATATGAATTTCATATCCTGGGTAAACTTAAAATCTACCTGAAAACTTTTTTAGACCTTTTTTTGTCATGAAATCAGTTTCACAAAACATAATCCTCATTTTAAGACTGATAAATATGGAGCAGTACTCATCTCTAGACTCCAATCTCCTGACTTTTTGTACTTTCTGATTTTGTGCCTTTTTCCTTTGAAGGCTCGATTTTGAATTGGATGAGAGCTGACTATAAATGAGGATATTTTTCAAAGCTGCTTCAACTCCTTTGGTAACTGCCTATATAAGTCCTTGAATGCCACATGTGCTAACTGGGAGAAAGATTACAATCTGTTGCTCAATACCCACAGGTGAAAGATATTCTTATTCTACATAGGCTAGGCTGTATGTCAGGAAATCTTAACAGCATATCTCAATAGTAACTCTGATCAAACAAGCTTTGCAGAAGACCCCTCATTTATTCCACAATCTCCTGATTACTCTCAGGTTTGACACCATGGAGACTGATTTGAGTGGTATGATGGACAACTTGGGGTTGATCATCTGGGTGGATGCAGGGAGTGTTATTGGCTTAACAACAGAGGGGTGTATATTCATGTCAGAAGTCACCTATAGGAACTTCCAGCATGTGACAGAGTATTGCACATTTTTAGTTGCCCATTGGCTCTGCAGCACATATTGTTGCTTCAAGCATTCCATCTCAATTCCTTTTTCTACCTGAAGACTATTGAGTGAAATGGCATAAAGCTTGGCCTACTCTCATTGCCTCTTGGAATAAATGCAGCTCTTGATGCAACTTTCACTTCTGATGTTCTACTACATACATGCAAGGTTTTTATGGGAGTTCTTCACAAGATCAGAAAGTTAATTGTTCATTTCAGTATACAAAAAGATCATGTCAACATACCTTCATCTCCTTTCAAAGTTTTTCAATTTTGACACTGTTGAAAAGCAGCACTTTGTTGATCCTTGATCCAATCATAAAGTCTTATATTCTCCTGGAGATCATGTTATGTCGATTTGAGCTGAGCTGGGCTGGTATATACTATCAATGCTCACTGCTTCATGTTACCATATTACCAATAGTTTAGCTGCCCCCTTATGCTACAAAATAAAGCATACCTTCAAATGACTTTGAAGTCTTTGACCTCATTTTTGTGATGTAAAGCAATTACTTGGTTGTCATTCTCATGTTGCTGTATATCTTGCTCTCAGCAACACCAGCCTACCATTTTTTTGAAGTGGAAATGATTTCTATATGATCAATCAGATTAGTGTTTGGACAGTGTCATATCCATGACAACTCTGTGCCTTTGAGCACCAACTCCACTTGTCCCTCTGGTGTGTTTACATAATTTATACATCTCTGCTACTCCAGACCTCTGTATATACTTTATATTATTCCTTGTTTTCTATTTAGTTAGATCTCACACACTGTACCTTTTCCTGTCCCTGTGCAGCACAGCTGGTTCATAGATTCCCAACTTCCACTACATTACTCACCCATTATGACTACATTACAAATCTGATGCACCCCATAGTATATATACTGTACCAACTTCACTGTACAAATCTCCACTCATAATATTGAATTGAGCACTTGATTTTCTCTCCTTGACTTAGCTTGATGCTTGACTCTCTATTGAACTCCAATGGATATCCCTGCTTCCTCTGAGTCTAGATGACGTGACTCTGATCCTCTGATCCTCCAACAAATATGGAACCACCCACTGAGACTTGGAACAAGGGCACACCACATAAAGTGAAGCCAAGGGCCTACAACACAACTCCGGAGTTCCAGAGTCGTTCAGGAGTTTGTCAGCATGACTCTGACAGACAGGGTAAATGCACAGCATCAATATCTACACTTTTGAGCCACTGTATGATCTCCTGTAACTTGATAATCTGTTTCTGACCCTTGACATCAACTTCAGAGCTGCTTTGTTCAAACTATGTGTCAGCTTTCTGTGGAATGAAGTCAGGTTAGATGACTGAATATAATGTCAGTATGCATATTTTCAAGGCACTGGATAGTTTTCTATATTTCCATAATTTCTGCCCCTTAATCTTGACCTCAGAAACATAATTCTTGAATTTGAAGTGGTCCATTTCTGATTTCTAGATGATAGCATCAAGGTAGCCAGCCTTAAAATAGGATAGGTGGATACCAATCCACTTAAGCTGCCAGATGGTGTGCTTAAGTTTTTCTTGTAACTCTTAAGCTCAGCTGCAAAGTATTCATCATATCAGATAAGGTAAAGTTCATGTTTCTTCATGGAAATGTTAGATTAGATGGCAGGATAAATGAATGTAAATTTGCACTCTTTCAAGATGCCTGATAACACCTTGTAGTTCCTCAACACTTTTCTGGCTCTTGAGCCTGACCTTGAAGGTGTGTTTCTGATTTTTGTCATAATTGGCCCTTTTTTCCTCTCATCACATGTCTTGCTTATATATGCATGGGTATACATAAGTCACAACTTGAACATCCTTTTCTTTTCATTGATGACTCGTACCACTGTAGGAGAGCAGTATCCCCTACCATGCAAAAGTCCCTTTTCTAATCCCTCTGTTACCTCTATAGCACAGATCCCATTCCCAAGCAAGTTGAAGACCAACCTGAGCATCATTCATCCAACCTGTCCCATCTGTCCAACATGAGTTTCTCAGATCCAAGTTGGTAAGTCCAGTTTCTTTTCTTTTGTAATGTCCTGAGCGACCACAGGTTCACCCAGAGCTGTCATACTTAGTAATTTCCTTTCATTTGTACTACATACTGTTACCATCATCATACCACTCCATTACCATACATTACTTACTTCACTGACCCAATATGTACAAGGTCTCAGGGTTTTCCAGACTATAAACTTTGTATCATGGACTTTGGTTCACATTGAATTCTGCTTCTCTCAATCACAAGTTCCATTTTTCTAAGTGTTGAAACCATCAATTACATTGCAACCCAAGCCAGTTGAGCACTTCAACCTGAACTCAGAATGTCAGATTCTCAGCCTATCAAATGGGGAAGTCCGGACTCATGTTTTCCAGTTCTATAGTGTGTTGTTGTTGGTCTGTTACCTTCTTCTGGTCCCTTGGGTCCCTTTTGGGTCGAAGAAACCTGCCTGCAACCCACACTTACACCATTAGAAAACCCATTCTGGGCTTCCTAGCATCTTTATACCACTAGTCATTGATTTCATTGTATTCGATATGATTTCACTTGCTTTATTAGTGACTCCTTCATTGCCTACTCTGAACTCATTCTATGCCTATATATAAAATACTCATCTCACCCAAGCTAGACATCCTCTTTGTGTATCTCAATACATCAGGTCTTTTCTCTGCTCCTAGAACCTCTTGACTCTCTGAGACTTTGTTGTGCTCTTGAGACAATGCTGTTCAGTGAACACCCTTGCACCTCAGTGACATTCAATCACTGAGGCTCAAACCCCTTTGATATTGGATCATTGAGATTGAACAAGAAAGATTCCTTGTTCACCTAGAACTCTTGAACTTCATTCTCATGGAATAGCTAGCCCCATTTCCCTTGAATTCATGACCCTAGACCTGCATTAGGGGCTGTACTTGACCTCTTCCTGAGGCAAGCATGACAATTGTTGTACATTTCTTTTTCCTGATCAGCAAGTTTAGTTGTGGTATAGTGGCTCAAAAAAGTGTCCCAATGTTGATGCATTTTGAAGAGATCAATTAGTTGCCAGAGATGGCAAACAAACAAGGCAAAACACTTGCAGTATGGAAAATAGTACTTACGATGAGCTTTCCAACCCTGCTTGAATTGTATGATTTGGACGTCATGCTGCTGAGATATAGCTATTTTAACATGTTATGTCATTGAAACACTCATTTGAGCATTATGTTTTCATTTATTATTCAGTAAGCAACATAAGAATTTAACATGTTCTGAAGAATGCTATGCATTGCCCCTGTATACTACATAATTTTGAGATATATATATGGGATATATTCTGCCCAGCTGCATTGGGAGTTCATAGGAAGTGGTTGTTGAGGGCAGTTTTTGCATTGATGCTGGAAGGGAGCAGGCAGGGGGTACTGTGCACTGTTTTGCTGGAAGTGAAGGTTTTGATATGTGTGATGTGAAACGAGATGACTCAAAGTCTGGTGTGATTGGTGGTGTGTGAGAATTGGGCATGGGTGATGTATTTGGATGGATTAAATTTGAAGATGGTGGGGACTGTGAATTTGCCAAGTCTGGTTATGAAATAAAAGGAACATACCAGGCAGGTGAAGATGGTGTTGTCTCAAGGCTGTAAAGGTGCAGTGTAGAATGAATCTGTGGTGTAAAGGGAGCTTGTTTTGAGTGTTTGGAGTTGGGAGGGGTAAGCCTGTTCACACCTTATAATAATACTTGGAATTTGGGGTGATTTATAGCCCAGGAAAGGCCTTGGAGTATGTTTCACACTCTAATGGCAGCTGCATAGTTGGTGATGATGGAGCCTGAATAGGTGCCAGCACAGCTGGCAAGGAAGGTGGGGAGGAGGGCTGGTGAGATGGGGGCTCACATGTGGTCTGGGAGATTGTGGATGTTACAGTAAACATGCTAAATGTGTAGACCTGTTCTGTAGAGTTCTTTGATGGAGTCTGCCCATGATATGCCAATTATGGTGAGGTTGTGGTTGAGGTCATTGTTGATGAGGGTAACTTGGGGAGATGTGCAGAGTGTAGTATGAGATGGTAGCCAAAGGAGGAGGTGTTGGCAAGTGAGGCATTGAGGGCAGAACAGGATGGGGGCAGGGGTGAGGCCAGGTTTGTATGGGTGAGAAGTTGTTGGAAGTGCAGGGGAAAGAATGGAGGTGAGAAATCAGGCTGAGGTTGTGTCAAAGAGAGAAGAGGGCATGGCATAGTAAAACTCCTAGGAACTCTGAAGTGGAACTCCTAAGCAAATGAAAAGGGTGTGAGTGTAGTTCTTAACCAAGGGGATTGCAAAGAGAGAAGAAAAATAGATGAGAATGGATAGGAAAGGCTCACTGAATGTTCACATGACACTGAAAAACAAGAGTATGGCTTCTCCTCATTCAAAAGGGCTAGAAAACCAACTAAACTTGCAGGACTTGATAGGAAAATGAAGGAAAGAGTAGGGCAAGGACCTGGAAACCAGACTTAAAGGTTAGGAATTATGGTGGTGGATTGCACACTGTCTAGAAATTAAGTCCTGGATACAAGAGTCTAATTTGGGCATATCTGAATGATGTACAGTAAAGGAAACATGAAAATAAAGAAAGCCTGACCAAATCCAATGCATGTGAACATGATATGAGGTGCAGGAACACCAGGTCCAGTGTATGGGAACTCAGGTCTGGGACATCAGATTGAAAACTAACCTTCAAACTTCAACTGTCTTGACTTGGGTTGGGATGAATGGCAGTGGAATGATCTGAGGTTTGGTAGAAGCACAAGATAGGGGCTACAGAATGATAGGAGAAGTCAGAATATCACTGTATGAAACTGTGGTTTCCTACATCTGCAGGGAACTTAGATCTGAGTATTGCATGGTTACAATGGATGATAGATAAGACTTGAGTTTGAAGTGAAAATTGTGGGTGATGCAGAATGAGCTGTGTGGGACAAGACATGAAATGAATGTGTTGACAGACTCAGATTCCAGGTTCAGGTCTGGGTTATGGCTGTGTACCCTCTCTGACACACAACATGTCAACTTGGGTTTTGGCACAAGAGTTGAAATGGTCTCGAAGGCCAAAATGCAGAAGGGAGTAGGTGATAGGCAGGGGTCAGAGTCCTGGCAGATATCAGTGAGTCTGAGAAATCCTGGAATGATGGAAGCAGTAGGTTCTTGTATCTGACCATCTTTTATCTTGCTTAGGATGAAATCAATCACATTTGTGCTGTCCATGTCTTAGGTCCAAGAAACCAATTGAAGTCTAAACTCAAGTAAAGAAATGGTAAGTGTACACTAATTAAACAGAGAATGAAAGAAATGGCTCCCGACAGGGAACTTAGCTTTGAACTTGAATCAGAAAAACTAAAAAGAGATCAGAACTGAAACTTCTCAATATCTGGTTTCTGGGTAACTCTCCACTGTTATTTCTACATCCTATTTTTCTTTTTGTCCTCAATCCTGCAACAAAACAAAAGGCATGGTACCTCAGCAAGTGTATGAAAGTGAAAAAGTATGTATCTGGTATAAAGGTACTGTGCATCCATTGTATATACATAACATGAATCTGGGGCCTGGGAACATCGGTTCCGGTGTGAGTTAGGGCAACCCAGGGCATGTAAAAGCAGAAAAGAGGGTCTGGTTTAAGAACTGTTCTACTTGGCTTCAGTTTTTCTGTTGAAATGAAGGGACTGCTATCATAGTTTGACTGTCTTTTGTGGGTGATGGTGTATAAGTATGGCTCTGAATTAAAACTGGGGTGAAACAGAGAGATCACCAGTTGAAACCCAGGATTAAACAGAAGAGAGAAAACTTATTGTAAGGAGCAGTATTGTTTCTATGATGTTAGAATCAGGGAGTTAAATGTCAGCATAATCAGAAAAAGGGTCTTCATTATCTGGCTCATCAATGTCAATTCCTACTGATGGTACCCAGGCTTCTTTGGCAGGTCTACAGTTTTGAGTATTGAGGGCTCTGATTGCAGGAAATCTTCTTTCATCCTTCATTCCTTCTGCCTAATAGAGAATCAACATATCAACCTCAAAAAAGCATCACTAAGGAGAAAAGGGAGGGTACAAGGATACTCCTGTTGAGGGCAGAGAAGAGAGAGGTGAGCTGAGGATACTCAATGAGATAGAGACTAGAGTTCTTGTGACCAAGTTAGGTTAGTCAAGATTGATGAGATCAACCCTTGTGAGCTTTTTAGAAGCTTGATTTTGAGGGAAAATGAATCTCATTATATTTTTCATCATGGTGCCTATTGCCTTTAAATACATCCAGGAATCTGTATGTACTTGTGTGTGATGTATCTAGAATAAGGTCGATGATGTCAGAATGACATCAGAGGATCTGTCAAACTGCTCCACATATTTGAAATAAGTGGAGTTGAGTCTGGATTGACCCAATATAGCAGTTGTGGAACTAGGCAAGATTCAGACTGATGACATCATAACTGAGTCATAAAGACTGCATCTAGATCATGATGTGGTCGATCCTTGAGAAGTGTAATTACATTACACTTTGAATAGGTTTCACTTATGTGTGAGTCAAGCCTAATGCTTGACCTATATTTTTAGTAACATGAATAGTGTATTGTCACTATGATCTGCCTGTATCAACAGAGCACCAGACCTAGTGTTCAATTAATAGAATTTCAACACTCCTCCTCACTAGAATGTTATGCACTTGAAGGGTATGAAATGAATTTTAAAGCCTTCATGTTTTCTTGAAACTTGACATTTTCAGATTCTTGATAAAGATATCTGTGAACTGTTTTGTGGTTTCAACATAGAATAGTTCAATTTCTTTGAACTTGATGGCTTCTCAGATATAATGATCATCCTTTCTGACATGTTCTTTATGACCTTTCCATACAGGGTTTGATGGTAAAAACATAGCACCTTGATTGTCCATGCATAGAGCAATTGGCTAGAGTGGAAAGCCTAATTCTTTGAACAGGATTATCCAGACTACTTGCTTTGCTACTTCTGTCATTCTACGGTATTCTGATTCAGTGGATGAGAGTCTAACATGTTTTTGTCACCTTGAAAGCCATGAAATCATTCCATTTGCTAGAAATATAGCATATCCAGTAGTGGATCTGGATGTTTCTACATCTCCACCCCAATCTCTATCTGAGTGTGCTATGAGATCATTTTGAGGATCGTTTGCAGAGTATTTGATACATAGATTCTTTGTTGAAGAAACATAGTGAGCAATTCAGATCACCTTCTGCAGGTGCTTTTTTGTTGGATTTGCAGAGAACTGACATTTTAGTAACTGAAAATGCAATGTCTGGTCATTTTCCAAGCATTAGAAAGATAGGTGAGCCTATTACAGATCAAAAAAGGCTTTGAATCTTGGAATCAGGGTTTTCCTGTAGATGGCATAGGATTATATCCTGAGGGTAGAGGTGTTGAAACTTTCTTTACAGTTCTCTTGACCAAAACACTTGATAACATTTTCAGCATAGGTTATTTGTTCAAGGACAAGAGTTTGTTTGATTCAATCTCTTTTTATCCTTATGGATAAGTGTTCCTTTGCATCTTGTCAGGATGCTAAACTCTAGGGCTTTGTCCAACAGAGGTCCAAGATATATTGGTCAACTCCAGTGCAAAAGGACACTGGATGGGCTGGAGGTCTGATGGAGATGGAATGGAGTGACATGTGGAGGTGATGAAGATGGAACAGGGCAGAGATAAGGGATTGTTGGAGTGAGGACTTGGTGCAGGACTTATGTGTTGTGCCCTTGCCTGCTTTCAGGTCCTCATTTCAGAGATGGGAAGGACAAGTGAAGAGTATAAAGAAGATAAGGGAAACTTTGTCGGGATCAGACAGAGCTTTAGAGGAGTGGGAACATCATTAAAAGACTTCAATATTTCAACTGAGGATACAGGAGGAGAATACAGGAGTTATATACTAAGAGATCATATCAGAGTCCAGAACAGAGAATGGAGGAGACCATATGTAAAGGTACACTAATGGTTGGAGGTCATAGGGTGCTGAGGGGCAATGTACATAGGATGGAGGAATAAAGAATATGATGTAGGGTAGCATAGGAGTGTTCATAGGAGTGGGGAATGGAGTGTACATAAGAGGAAACAAGATCTGGGCCAATCATAATTGGTCCGATGAGTGATAGGATGAAGTTCATCAGAGAAGACCAGAGATGGGGGAGTCAGAGTTGGAGGTAGCATAGGGGGCATTGGAGGGAAGTTCAGAGGTATGGGTGTTAGGGTTGAGATGGGATATGACACATCTCCAAGATCTATACATTTCCATCTCTTCATGAAACATTTGTATGCTTTGAGAACTAGTATTTTATCACTACCCATGAAAAGCACATCATCAACATATATCACAATGATGATCAGAGTGTTCCCTTCTTTATGTAAACTCTGGTATTAGCATATAACCTTTGATAGCTGAATTTGATAGGAGAAGCATGGAGGACTTGTTCCATTGGAGTATGGGTTGTTTTAGTCCATATATCGATTTATTTAATAGCCAGACTTTTGAGGTATTCCTGAGATCTATGAAGCCTTCTGGTTGCATCATATAGATCTCTTCATCAAGATCTCCATACTGAAATGCTGTTTTTATGTCTAGTACTGATATTTCCCAATCATGTGGTGCTGCTAAACATAGAAGTAACCTGACTGTCTCAAATTGAGTGACAGGTGAAAAGGTGTCTACATAGTCCACACTGAAGATTTTTGCGAAACCTTTTGCAGTGTATCTTGATTTAACATGGTTGCCCATTCCGATAGCAAAATCCCATCTTTCTTTCACTGGTTGACAGTCCCTGGGAAAATCTACAAGCTTTCAGACTTTTCTGTCATGTAGAGATTTTATTTATTTTTCACATGCAGCCTGCCATGCTTTCTGTTGTTTCTGCCCTAGCTTGGCAATGTCTTTGTAGTGCATTGGCACTTTCCAGTCAGCATATCCTATCTGCTGCTGCCAATAATTCATTTATCCAACCTTGCAACATGAGTTGTCCATCTTGTGTGAAGTTTGACACCTGTTTGTTTCAATGTTGAGCAACTAAGCTGGATATACAGTTTTT
>JBBPTO010001504.1:0-15349 GCA_038094155.1 Pulveroboletus cf. aberrans
CCAAAGGACAGTCTTGTCCTCTTGGTGTTTCCTCAGCATCAAAGTCGTCGACTCATTCTCCCCTTTCCTCTCTAATTGTCTATTGAGCGACCTAGAGCCTTAAGTGGTTCTGAGTTGTTTCAAATCTGTCAATTGACTGGATTTCGAGCAGTATCTCATTCTGCTAATCAGAACAGCCCATACCCACATCCCTGAGCTTGACTCTGCAACCCCTGGACTCCACTTTAAAAGCTGACCCAATCCCCTTCAATAAACCACATTTATCAGAACACAAGGCCCTGCCAATTGCACTTATCAGCACTCCAGCCTTCATATTGGCTTGTTGCCTGGAGGGCTCTGTGCAGTTCAGTCTGCAGCTCTGCCCTCTGGAAAGCGACCTCCACTCCACCTCTGTTATCCCTGATCCAGTCAATCTCTCCACCATTCCTCTGGAGTACCATGACTTTGCAGACGTTTTTAGCAAGAACAAAGCCTCCAAGCTTGCTCCTCATCATGAACACAATCTGAAGATCAACTTGAAAGAAAGTGCCTCCCCTCAATCAGCACAACCCACTCCATTTCTCCCTTCAAACTTGAATCACTATGTGTGTTCCTTGACAAACACCTTTCCATGGGCTTCATCTGCCCTTCCTCCTCTACTCACATCACTATGGTCCTCTTTGTCTGCAAGAAGGACAGTTCAATCTGCCTCTGCATTGACTTCTGAGAACTCAACAAAATCACAAAGAAAGACTTCTACCTGGTGGCATTCCAGCAGTTTGTCAATATAATCTTCACTAATTTGCTTGATGCTTGCATCATAGTCTACCTGGATGACATTCTCATCTTCTCTCCAGACTGCATTTCACACAAAGAGCATGTCCAAGAGGTTCTCCAACAACTCTACAAACATGGCCTCTATGCCAAATCTGAAAAATGCAAGTTCCACACTGACTTCATCGAGTATCTCAGTTACCAGCTGTCTTCAACCAGACTGGCCATGTCTCCAGAGAAAGTAAAAGCCATCCAAGACTGGCCCAAGCCTCATAAAGTCAAGGATATTCAATCATTTCTTGGTTTCACTAATTTGTTTCAGCATTTCATTCATGACTACTCTGCCATTGTTCCTTTAACCCATCTGACCTGCAAGAGTATTCCCTAGAGTTTCAATGACTCATGTTGTTTCACATTCCAGTGACTCAAGGACACCTTCACCTCCACTCCAATCCTCACTCATTGGATCCCTGACACTTCTTTGATCATCGAGACTGATGCCTCTGACTACACCATTGCTGGCATTCTCTTTCTCTGATGTCTGGATGATGAAGTCCAGCTGGTAACATTTGACTCCCACACCCTCTCTGCTCCTGAGCTCAACTATGACATCTGTGACAAAGAGCTCCTCACCATCCACAAAGTGTTCCATACTTGGTGCCATTACCTTGAGGGCTCCAGATCTCTGGTGGACATCATCACTGACCACAAGAACTTGGAATACTTCTTCACATCCAAACTCCTGACCCACTGACAAGCACATTGGTTGGAGTTCCTCTCCCAGTTCAATATGGTCATCTGTTTCCACCCTGGACACCTCAGAGCTGAATCAGATGCTTTGACTAGATGATGGGATGTCCATCCCAAAGAAGGGAATATTGACTAAACTCATGTCAACCCCCACAACTTCTGCCCTGTCTTCACCCAAAAGCAGCTCACTGCCTTACTCCATCCTACCATCCTTGTCATGCCCATCCTCCATGCTGGCATCCCCTTCAATATAGAGTCCCTTCATAATGATATCCTCTCTATACTCCCCTCCAACCCCATTGCTTCTGTTCATCTGTCCATTCCTGGAATCTGCTGGTCCATGGACTCTAATGAATTCATGTCTAGATGATTGTATCTACATTCCTGATGATAAGAACCTCCATCACCAAGTCCTCCATTACAAACATGACCATCTGATCTCCAGTCATTTTGGCCTGGCATCTGAACATTCCTCAAAGAGTACATCTTCTCTTGTATCACATGTGCCTGAGCCAAGGTTCCTAGACATAAGCCCTATGGGCTTCTGAAACAACTCCCCATCTCTGAGAAGCCATGAAACTTCATCTCCATGGACTTCATCAAACAACTCCCTCCATTCTTCAAATACACCACCATCATCATCATGATGGGATATCTGTATAAACAATGCATATTCATCTCAACAAACAACAAGGTCAACTCCCTGGAATTGGCAAAACTCTTCCTTCTAAATGTCTTTGTCAAACACAGAGTTCCCTTCCACATTACCTCCAATTGAGGTTTGGAGTTCATCTCTCACTTCTTCTGCTCACTTGGCAAAGCCCTCAACATCTGCCTTCATTTCACCTCCAGTTACCATCCGAAAGGTGATGGTCAAACAGAATGCATGAACCAGACCCTTGAGCAATACCTTTGGATCTACTGCAATTACCAACAAGACAACTGGTCTGAACTCCTGTCCCTTGCAGAGTTTGCATACAATAATGCTTCAAATGCTACTATCGGTGTCTTGCCATTCTTTTTCAATAAGGACTACCATCCAAACATCTCTGTACATCTGGAGCATGATCTCACCTCCACTTGAGCATGAGAATACTTTGTCAACCTTGATTCACTCCATGAACCCCTCTGAGAAGAAATAGCCTCAGCACAGATACACTATCAAGGACCCACAGACACCAAGCGAACTCTGGCACTGGACTTCAAGATTGGTGACCAGGTTTTTGTGAAGGCCAAATTCTTTCATTCCACACACCCCTTCAAGAAGCTCTCAGAAAAGAACATGGGATCCTACACAATCATTGCCAAGGCTGGCAGTCACTCCTTCATGCTCTGTCTTCCAGAGTCAATGAAGTCCATTCATCTGATGTTCCATGTTTCTTGATTAGAGCCCTCCATTTCTAATATCATCCCCAATAGAGTGCAACTGCCCCTGCCTTCATTCGAAGTTGATGGAGAACCAGAGTTTGAGATCACTGAAATCCTCAACTCAAAAATAGATTGAAGAAGATACAACTGCAATCTTTTGTATCTCATCAAGTGGTCCAGCTATGAAGGTACCAATAAAGAAACCTCCTGGCTACTGGCCACAGAACTCAGACATGCCTCTGAACTCATTGAAGATTACCACCTCCACTATCCTGACAAGCCCAGACCTCACTCCACTTAACTCTGATGCTCGTCTAATCACATTCACACCATTTCTAAGTATAGAGGCAGCCAGGAGAACTATCTACTGAACTCCTGATCCTGCTGCCTCATCTTCTTCCTCCACCAACTCCTTCAACTCCTTTCTGATGTCCCACTCATCCTTCTCATCCTTTGATCTCACCTCCATTATCCTGTCCACTTCCTCTGTCTTCAACTTTACCACCCTCTTCAACAGCTTATTTTGTTTGTCAAGGTGCTCACAGAGCACCCTGACACCCCAATTGAGCTTTGTGACCACCTCTGTGATTGCTCTGAACCCCTCTGCTGATGAACCTCCAGCCTCCATTGCCACCTCACCAGGCTGCTGCTTCTTGTGTGATCCCTTTGGTACCTCCACCTTCTTCCACCTCTTCCACTTCACCTTTTCCTTTCCTGGTCTCTTTCACTTCACTTTGGCATCTTGGCATGCCATGCATGCCATTGATTTCTCAATCCTGAGATTGCACTTGAGACCATGGTCCTCACACCAGCAGCAGTCCATGAGCATGACCACCTGCTTCTTCCTCTTGCCAGAGCTCTGCTCTGCCCAGACCTGCTCTGCCTGCACACTGTCAGTCAACCCATGCACTGTCCATACTGTACTCACCATTCTCCTGGCCTGCTCCTCAGCTGCCCTCCAAGCAGCCTCCTTCACTGCTTTCTGTCATGTCTCCTCCATCCTCCTTCATGCCTCCTTCTTCTTCTCCACATTGGTCCATCTTCTCCACTCAGTGGCCTTCACCTTCCACAAGGCATCATCATCATCCTTAGACTTCACAAGGCACACATAGGAACTTGAGGTCTTTCATTTCAGACATAGTGGTTAAGCCATGGTTAAAACCCTGCCAAAATTTTATATGGACTTTCGGACTCTGATGCTGATTAACTCTGCATTGTTCCCAAGGGACTTCAGGGGTTCAGTCCCAAGAGGGGAATACTGTCATATCCTGAAATCACACAAGTCCAACTCCACACCCCTGGTCATCAACTCTGCATCAACTGTGGTCTGTTTCTCTTTGACTACACTTTGTACTACCACAGACCTTATCCAGTTATGTTCCTCTTACATATATTTCCATTGTTCTCTATTTGTACTAGTCTTGCCTCTGTTCTCTTGCCATGCCATGCTTGAACAGTGCCAGTTTATAGTTCACTGGTGCACAGCTCCAGTTCATAAATTTCTGACCTCTGAACTCTTACTCATACATTACAATCTCATTAAAAATCTGATGCCTCTCCATAGTATATACATATACTGTACTTCCACTCTGTACATATCTCAGTTCAAATATTGATTTAAATCCCCTCCAAATCCTATTGAGTCTCAAAGACTCAACTCCAACCTCCATTCTCCATTCTCTCTCCATAAATTTGAGACCACTGAACTTGAGTAAGGGCACACCACATATAGTGAAGCCAAGTCTCATCCACACCTTCACAACTCTGGCCCCTTCAGAGCTACTTCAGAGTTGTACTCACCCCCTTCCTACTAGTAACATAAGTTTAACAGCAATGGAAACTGCAGCAATGGGTTGGAATAGCCACCAACACAGTGATGGTATGCTCACAACAGGAAAAGTCTGTAGCCATGACTGGCATGATGGCAGCTGGGACAACATCAATGAGGATGAGGATGCAAAGCAGGGATGTGACCACAATAAAATAGAGGTGACAAACTATGTAAGATATATAGATACAAGTTACACACTGTACATTTGTATGGAGATAAATGGTGTTTTAATTTGATCTGTATTTTTCTGAGAACAATCATAAATAAAGTACTTGAAGGTACATGAAGAAAAGTGAGTCACAGGGTCAGTTTTGTTTCTGGGTGCAAGTGGCATGGTGAAGTAGCTCATTACTGAATGCAAGCAGAGTGCCAAAGGCACTCAGCAAGCATTTGATTCAAGTTGAGTGCTTAAGGGACAATGTCATTTGCTTTGACTTACTGAAGGGGCTCTGTCATATCCATTACAACTCCGGTCCTCCAAGCACCAACTCCACTCCTACCTCCGGTGTGTTTACACCCATTATGCATCTCTGTTCCTCTGGACCTCCATATATACATCATGTTATGCCTTTGTTCTGTATTTAGTTAGATCCCATGCTTCATACCTTTCCCCATTGCTGTGCAGCACAGCTCTGGTTCATAGATCCCTGACTCCATTTTATTACTCATCTGTTATGACCTTGTTACAAATCTGATGCCCCTCCATACTATATATACTGTACCATCTCTGCTGTAGATATCTCCAGTCATAATATTGAATTGAGTACTTGATGTTCTCTCTCCTCAATCAGCTTGATGCTTGGCTCTTTGCCAAACTTCAATGGATATTCTCACTCTCCTCTGAGTCTAGACAACTCAACTTCACACCTCCGATCCTCCACAAATACAGGACCACAACCCTGAGACTTGGATAGTGGTGCACCACATACAGTAAAGCCAAGGTCCTATCAGTAGCTCTGGAGTTCCAGAGTTATACTGGAATTCACTGTAGGAAAGTGGAGTTCCCTACAGTGATATCTGGATTTTTCCTGCAGTCTGATAGCCCCTATCCAGAGAACCTGAGACTGTTCCACTGCTGTTCATCCCAAACCAAGTCAAACTAGTTGAATTTCAAAGGTCAGTTTTGAACCTGATGTCCGGACCCGAGTTCCTGCACACTGGCCCCAGTGTTCCTGCAGTCCGGGTTCAGTTGGGTTTTTGCCTTTCTTATGTTTCCTTTACTGTACTTCATTCAGGTATGCCTGGATCACACTTTTGTACCTAGGACTTTGTCCCTAGACAATGTGCAATCCACCACCATCATTTCTAAGCCTGTAAGTCTGGTTCTCTAGCCTTTTCTCTACTTTTCCCTTCAACTCCCCTTCAAGTCCTCCAAGATTAGTTGGTTTCCTAGCCCTACCGAACGGGGGTAAAGCCAGACTCAGTTTTCCAGTGTCCTGTGGACATTTAGTGAGCCATTCCTACAGTCCTCTTCTTTTTCCTTTCCTCTCTTTGCAATCCCCTTGGGTCAAGATATACACTCGCACCTCTATTTCTTGCATAGGACTATACTCTGGAGTCCTTTTGCTGTTTTACATCACCCACATGGCTCTAACAGTATATTATGACTCCATACCATTCAAGTCTCCATCATCATACTTATGTCTATTTTCACTTCCCACTCTCAGTCCTTCCATGCCTCTGGCACAACCTTTCCTCCATTCTCCCATTACCATTCCCTCAGTAGTGTCTTCACCAACTGTCACCGAAATATGGAACCTATCACCAAGTTTCAAAGTTTCTCCACACAATGTGTCCCTCCATCTGCATCTCAAGCACACATCATGCCAACTCCATCCACTCCAAGCATGTGCCCTGCAACACCCAGACACTCTTCCTGTACCCCTTCTGCCCATAGTCACTTACCTCAAAGGAATGGCACTGGAATGGTTCAAACCTGACCTCCTCCTGACAGTTACCTCTGAACTCCAGCCCCTCTGGATGAACAACTACAATGAGTTCATTCTAGAGCTCCAGACCAATTTCAGACCTTACAACCCCATCAGAGATGTGGAACACCAGCTTGATCAGTTGTCAATGAAGGACTCTCAATGCTGTAGGGAATGGTAGTTTCCTGTCCTTGTATCTGGCTCTGTCACCTGTTGGTAAGTCAAACCTTCATTTCACTACATCAGACACTTTTGTTTGTACATCTGGTCAATCCAGTTCTGTTGATCTGGTCACCAGATATGTTGATCCAACAATCTGGTTTTCAATCCAGTCACACTCTTTACATGTATTTAGAGTCTCGAGTATGCCCAGACTATAAAAACTGTGTTTGCACAGAGCACAATATCATCTATATATATATCTATCTGCCATCTATCATCTGTCTATCTTGAGTTCAGTTCATGTTCATCATCAGTGATCCAGCCATGTCTGTGATTATCTCTTCATTCTTCTCTCCTGATCTGAGAAGAATCAAGTCCTGTGCTCATCAGCTGTATCTGAAGCATAGAAGCTCTTCCAGATCATCATCCATTCCACCTCCTGTAAGTCCTGTGGTTCTCTTCCATGGAGCTCTATGCTAATAATTTCCCCTGGAATAGACCAATCGTTCCTTCATTTTCTTTCTTTGTGTTGCTGACCTGCTAGTTTCCTGTCCAGAGATGTATAGCAGTCTAGATCATCCAACCTATCTTCATCTGATGACTGGATGTACAAATGAAAGTGTCCAGTGTAAAACAGCAAAAGGACTCCAGAGTGCAGTCCTATGCAGAAATAGGGGTGCAAGTGTAGTTCTCAACCCAAGGGGATTGCAAAGAAAGTGAAGAGGACTGTAGGAAAGGCTCACTGAATGTCCACAGGACACTGGAAAACTCAAGTCTGGCTTCCCCCCATTCAGTAGGGCTAGGAAACCAACTTTATTTGCAGGACTGGAGGGAAACTTGTGGAAATGTAGAGAAAAGCTTAGGAAATCGGACTTAGAGGCTTAGGAATAGTGGTGGTTACTTGCACACTGCCTAGGAACTAATGCCTAGGTACAAAAGTCTAATCCAGGCATACCTGAATGAAGTACAGTAAAGGAAACATAAAAAGGACAAAAACCCAACCAAACCCGGAGTGCGGGAATGGTTCCCGAGGCACAGGAACACCAGGACTGGTGTGCAGGAACTCAGGTCCGGAAATCAGGTTCAAAACTAACCTTAGGACTTCAACTGGCTTGACTTGGGTTGGGACGAATGGCAGCAGAATGGTCTCGGGTTTGGTAGGAGCGCTGGATAGGGGCTATCAGACCGTGGGAAAACGCCGGATATCACTGTAGGGAACTCTGGTTTCCTACACCGGTGTAGTAAAATGAAGGTTTGACTTACGAACAGATAACAGATGAGGACAGATCGGATTGGATATGAAGACCAGATCATACCAGACATGCCAGATATGAGGACAGGGAACTACTGTTCCCTACAACATGTCAACAAATACATGGTTGAATTCAACAAGATTGGCCCTCAACTCTGAGGTTATGGAGTTGGTGCCCTCCAGCACCATTTCTACAATGGACTTTCAGACCACATCAAAGACAAAATTACTTGCAATGGAAAATCATCCACCCTCCCCAAACTCCATCTCCTCACCCAAGACATCAATGCCCACCACTGGAAGCACCAGTCTGAGATCAAGCACAATACAATGTCCTCCATTCCATCATCATCCTCCATCAAGCCCTCTGCATCCATCTCTGGCCCTGTTCCTGTCAGCTCCACTCCCATTTCCTCCAATCCATCCTCTGACAACCCTGACCGCTCTGATGACTCTGTTGAGTCTGATGATGAGGATCTTTCAGACTTCCCCATATCTCCAGAAACCAAACTGGAGGCTTCCAACCAGGAGGTGCACAAATAGTGTACCCCTTCACTCTGGAGGACCAGGGTAGTGTCCCTCAATTCATGCATCAAGAAAGTGATTAAAATATGTCTGTTCCCTCCATTTCCTCTGTCCTCTGTCTTTCGCTTCTACTTTGCTCCCACTCTGTGTCCATTTTGATCATCCCCTCCATTTTCTTTACAGGTGTTATCACTATGTTGACATTTTATATCACTCCATTGGATGAATTTCTGAACATCACTGACTCCCCCACTTCAATTCATTAATCGACAGTGCCATGAGCAGTACATTCATTCTGGTCACTCATACATCCATGCCAGCCCCCAAGCTCACCTTAGCAGCCTCCAGATCTTGTCCTCCAGCTGACCCCAGCACTTTGCCACCTCTGATACACCATGTCCCCTGCCCCATTCTTGTTCATTTCCACTCCATGAGCCTCCAGTGATCTGGTCACTACAAGCCCTTGGACCTATGGTCCCCCCCACCTTCCTTACTCTCCACATCATGATCATTCCCCTCACCTCCACTGATGCCTCTGCTGCCTCCTTCACCAACTCTGCCAAATCCTTCACCATGTCCCACTCATCTTCCTCACCCTCCAACCTCACATTTAGAAATCCATAAACTTCCTCCATTTTCAGCTCAACCAGTCACTCCAGCAGTGTCATATCCATGACAACTCTGGTCCTCCAAGCACCAACTCCACTCCTATCTCTGGTGTGTTCACACCCATTATGCATCTCTGTTCCTCCAGACCTCCATAAATATATCATGTTATGTCTTTGTTCCTTATTTAGTTAGATTCCACACTCTGTACCTTTCTCCATTGCTGTGCAGCACAGCTCCAGTGAACTGCACAACTGGTGCCCAGCTCCAGTCCTTAGTTTCCTGACCTCTGTTTCATTACTCATCTGTTACAACTCTCTTACAAATCTCATCCTCCTCTGTAGTATATATTCTGTACCATCTCCACTGTACCTATCCAGTCGTAATACTGAATTGAGTACTTGACATTCTCTCTCCTTGATCAGCTTGATGCTTGGCTCTCTGCTGAACTCCAATGGATACTCTCCACTCTCCTTCAAGTCTAGATGACTCAACTTCACACCTCTGATCCTTCAACAAATACAGGACCACAACCCTGAGACTTGGATAGTGGTGCATCACATAAGGTGAAGCCAAGGTCATATCAATATCTCTGGAGTTCCAGAGATACACCGGAGTTCGTCTGCACTGCCCTAACAATATCACTGAACCATTTTACCAAGTGGTCAAGACCAGTGACATCACAGAGGTACATCCAGGTATATCAAAGAAGGCACCTTGCACTTGGTGCAACCACTACTTTCTAAGAGGCAAAGCTCATATCTGCACTGGGAACAATAATCAAATTGTTCAATGAAGGGGATCTCAGGATCCTTTATTAGCCCACTCAGGATCCCCCTTTATCATCATTCCAGAACAACTCTACTTCCCTTGATCAACAATATCCCATACTAGTTTGATATGCTAAACTTCCACTTCCACATTCATCGTCTTGCTGTCCTCTCCTGCCATCACCATTTTTGCCCAGATATTCCCAACTTTCATCTGGAACAAGTTCCAGTCCTTCCTTGCCTTCATCTTCAGGATGACGGGATCCCTTTGGATTTCAATCCATGCCCATATATGGCCCTTCCAGGGCAAGAGAAGACTGATCAAGGTGAGTTCCAGAATCTAATATATCTGAGGCAATGGCAAGGGGCAGAGGTAGAAGAAGAAAATGTCCTGGAGATGGGAGAAGAATGTGTCCAGCCAGATCCAAACCAACCACCAGACCTTCAACAAGTTTATTGAATCAATCCACAAGGCAAAATCCACTACCAAGTTTCTCTGACCCCAGTTGAACTCCCTCTTTATCTCCACCTGGACTACATCAATTTCAGAGTGTGGCACAGGGGAGAATACTATCAGATCCCATGCTCAAAGGTCTATTCATTTTCTCATCCATATATCCAACCTCAGACAGTCAGCTTTCTGACACCAAGGCTGGTCCCTCCAGTCAAACTCCAATGGATAGAGACCAAGTGGATGTTGATGGACTGAGGAGGAATCAATAGTTGGGCTTACAATGAGGAACCCTTGGCAGATATTTATGAAGGTGCAGGTTGGGCATTCCTGGTGCAGTCTTATGGCGAAACTCATCACATTCAAGCTCACTGGTTTGGGTTCAAGGTGATTCCAAGGAATCACTGCAATCCCACTCACAACAAGCTTCTTCTTCAATCTCTTTGTCCTAGCCTTGAAGTAGAAGAAGGCAATGGTAGGGTAACAGGAGATTCTGAGGAGATTCCTTCTTAGGAAATGATGCTGGTCATCATGGACCATAAGCTTTGTCTTCATTGGCAGTCTCTTCCTTCTTCCAGGGGCCTTATGGCCATTCAACGTCATATAATCTATGGTACTGACGAAGAACATCAGATCATCTACCAAGCTTTTGCAGATGAGGCTCTGGAAAGATGTCTTGGAAGAGATTACAGATGATTATGGCAAAGAAGAGCTGCAATCTTTGGAGAAGAAAAACATAGGCGTCTCAGAATGGTTTAAAGATCATTCTCCCTTTGGCACAGAAGTGCCTCACTACTGGCCTCTTTCTTATCCGTCTTCCTTTTCATATTCATTCAACTTCGATGAGCCTTTGTGAGGCTTTCTTAAACTATGCATCTCCTTCCCTCAAGTCTTTTCTATTCCTTATGTCACTTGTTCTGTTCAAAACATCTTGATTCATCCTGGGACACTTTCCAATGATACATTGCCCAACCTGCATTTCTTTGTGGAGACATACTTTGTAAACTTTGAAGCAATATCATCGAGACCAATCCCATAATGGTATAGTGTTACAAAAACTCCTAGTCCCATGAATCAAATAAGACATAAAGAACTAAGAACAAAGGAATGGGAAATGAGGAGAGATCGAGAACCGAAGTGGAAAAGAAGGAGAAAGGTGTGGAGAAGACAAAGCTTGACCTCAGAGGAAGAATCTGTTGCAGCAGTTGAATAACACTTACTCTCTCTATATGATGCAACTCAGGAACCCGAAACATTGGATCTAACTGAAAATGAACCACATATGGATATAACAGATCAAAACAGGACACCAGGAAGATCAGCTAACACTGATTGAAGATCTAATGATGGAAGACCAGACTTTCAGGCTATTTTTGATCATTAAATGTTTGATGACATGTTTGATCAACATTTTACTGACATTGTTCTTCTTAGCTGAAATTAAAATGGTTCAACTTCCCACTGATCCTACAACTCTTCGAACTGATAGTACTCTCTTGGGTCACATTCCTGTTTTACCTGGTCACAATAACTACCTGGAATGGAGAGAAAGAACGAAGAACTTTCTTAAGGTCTACAACATTTGGGGACTTGCTGATGGAACATGTACCTGGGTCGGCACTGTTGCAGAAATAGAGCAAACTGGTGTTTGCTTGATGGACAGAGTCTATGGCAACCTTTGCATGTCTGTAGACACCAACATTGCTGCAAGGCTTTCAACCTATGACATGCACTATGTTGGTGGCACTGGAACTGATGCCAATGACATCACTACCTCCAAGACCCATGACACCTGGATCACTTTACAGAATCTGTTCTTGGTGAGATAAATCTCAGAAAAGCGCAAGGAACACAAGGTCCTTCAAAAGGACATGCCAAAGTCATTTCAGAAGCATCAAATGCAACTGCAAATTGAACAAATCCTTTCAAGAGAGGGTCACCTCAGCAAAATAGATGGGAATCTCAAACCATGGAACAAAGCTCACAACAAAGCTCCAGCGAGCACACACAAGGTAAAGGAGGGCAACAAGCCCAAAAGAAAGGATTTAGACCTGGTGCCTCTCAACATCAAGAGAAGAAGTAACAGAGTTGCTTCAATTATCAAAACTGAAAGAAAAAGACTGGCAAAGGACGAGGATCTGGTGCAAAGATGGTAGAAGGTTTTGTTGGAATGGTAGATAAAGCAGAATTTGAAGAAGAAGCTGACATTAGAGACTGTCTTAATCCTCTCAGCACCACCCTCAATGGTGAACAGGACGAAGACACTGGAATGAATATGGCTGGTACACCACCTCAAGTATGGAATGCTCCATACACAGCACTACCTACACCCATTCAATCAGTGGCATCCCCCAATCCATTAGTTATCTTGCTTCCCAAAGAGCCTATGCTAATCAGTAGGCCCTTTCTTATCCCGAAGCATACTCTCTCATTCTAACCCACCTAATTGTGGAGATAACCTGTCATCAGACAGAGACCCTCCTGATCAAAGAGAACAAGGAGGACAAGTACCTCTAGTACACAACAGGAGAAAAGATAAAAAAAGGAAAAAGAAAGCAGATTCTATTTCAAGGAGGTTTAACTAATGTAGGGAATGGTACTTCCCTGTTCTTGTATCTGGCATATCTGGCATATCCTGTATGATCTGGTTCACATATCCAATCTGATCCATCCTCATCTGTCACCCATTCGTAAGTCAAACCTTCATTTTACTACACCGGACACTTTCCTTTGTACACTCAGTTGATCCAGTTCTGTAGATGCAGTCACTGGATACATTGATCTGATGATCCAGTTTTCAATCTGGTCGTCCTCTTTACATGTATTTAGAGTCTTGGGTGTGCCCAGACTATAAAAACTGTGTTTCGCATGGAGCACAAAATCATCTATCTATCATCTATCTACCTGCCGTCTATCTTCTGTCCATCTTGAGTTCAGTTCTTTATCATTGTCAGTGATCCAGCCGTGTCTGTGATCATCTCTTCTTCCTTCTCTCATGATCTGTGAACAATCAAGTCCTGTGCTCATCAGCCATGTCTGAAGCATAGGAGCTCTTCCTGATAATCATCCATTCCACCTCCTGTAAGTCCTGTGGTTCTCTTTCATGGAGCTCCTCCCTACAAATTCCCCCTAAGACAGACCTATCATCCCTTCATTTCCTTTCTTTGTGTTGCTGACCTGCTAGTTTCCTGTCTGGAGATCTATAGTAGTTTAGGTCTGTCAACCTCTCTTCACTAATCAAACAGATAATGTAATGTGGGAAGATCAACCTCATTGGTATGCAGATCATCATAAACCCTATGGTTCTTTTGGCTATGGTTATTACCATCCAAACTGGAATACTCCTGGGTATTACCTGAGGAATGATCATTATGATCTAGACATAGAAGATCCAACAGAATACAATGTAAACCTTGTAGAGCAATCTACTTATGGTGACTATTACACTGTGAGAGACAAGAACACAGGAATGAATGGCCCAGCCGCATCTTCTCCAATACAAAATGTATCTACAATCACAGACTTCCAAGCACAAGATCATTGGTTTGTTGACAGTGGATGTTCTGATCATCTTTCACCCTATATAGATCACTTTGCCCACATAGGGAACAAAACATGGTATGCCACAACCACTGACAATTCACCTTTAATAGGAAATGGACCTGGAAAGGTTATCATTCAACAGGTCGGTAAACCTCCGGTCACCCTAAAAAAGTCTGGTATACACCAAAAGCAAAAGAGCATCTACTTTCACTTTGAACTCTCACTCTGCATGGCTTCAAATGTGAGATTGAAGGAAAAGAATCCAGAATTTGGGACAAGTGTGGTAGACTTGTGATACAGGCATCTGCTTTATCACCACAGTCAAAGTTATATTGGTTTCGGTCATTCCAGATCACACCAATGAACCATTAAGTGGCCACACTACAAGAGACCTCTCCATATGAAATATGGCACCAGTGCTTTGGACATACATGCTTTAAGACATGGAGTCAAAAATTTGACAGGCCTACCTCAATGCACCATCCCCATGTCTTGTCCTCCTTGTAAAGGATGTGCTATGGGCAAAATGTCCAACAGATCCTTTCCAGACTCTTCAAAAAAAGCAACATGGACACTTGAACTGGTACACACAGATCTCATGGGTCCTTACCCTGTGAAACCAAGATCAAGAGCACAATATGTTCTTACTTTCATAGATGATCACTCTGGTTTTGCACTTGTTGCATTTATCAGAGAAAAAGCAGCTGCTGTACAACATTTTCAAAACATGGTTTTTTCAGCTGAAACCTTTACTAGTCAACAGCTCACCTCTGTTCATTCAGTCTAAAGGAGAATTCACGGGCAAACTTTATGTGTTCTTCACTTCCAGGGGTATCACTCATCAAAAAACAGTATCTCATACCCCTCAACAAAATGGTCAAGCAGAGAGATTTAACAGAACCATAATTGAAAAAGCAGAAGCTATGCGACCATGCTTACCAAAAGCATTTTGGCAAGATGCAGTAGAAACAGCAACTTTCATCTATAACAGACAACAAATGCATCATCACAACTGGAAGACCCTTATTGGAATCTTCAAAAGTGGTAACAATCCAGATGTCTCTTACTTCCAAGTATTCAGATGTAAAGGATTTGTATACATCACTCCAGAACAAAGAAGAGACAAACTAAGTGCAAAAGCTGAAGAAATGACCTTTATATGTTATATACCAAACATCAAAGGCTGGAGATTTTGGTCAACAACCAGTAGAAGAGCTTTTGACTCTACTCAAGCTGTATTCGATGAATCAGTGTTTCCTCATCATCTCAAAGGTCAAGAAGATGGACTGATTCTGATTCCGGTAGAGGCCAAAGAAACAATAGCACATGACACCCCTATTGATCAAGAAGATCAAAAATCTCAAGAAATACCAGTACAACCTCAAGATCTGGTAGTACCACTACCAATAC
>JBBPTO010001506.1:0-15345 GCA_038094155.1 Pulveroboletus cf. aberrans
GAACCAAGTCCAGGACATATTGACTCACGTTGAACAGGATATACGCGCAAAAGAAACCTACGTTCCGCCATCGATGCTCATACTTCATGTTGAACGTATTATACAGCAACGAGTTCGCCGTGCTTGCAGAACAGTAGACGTTCCGATGTCGCATTGGGGTTCTCGATATGTCCTCCAACGGACGAGATGAACGGGACAAGGTAGGTTGTACAAGAATAGCCTGAATGTGGTTGGATCACCGCGAACTCTACAGTAGCGCATTGGATTGCCTCTCCGGAGAGAACTGATTAGGACTCATTAGTCAACGCGTCGCGTATCCCGGAACGAAATTGCTTACGCTGGGAGACTAATCCCTCGACGAGATACGTGTAAGGCGAGACCTTATATATCCATTTCCACCATCCGAGACTGGCGTATGGTTGAACAACACCATTGAAAAGGAATACGAAGGCAAAGGGAAAAGTGAGCAGGATGGCTGCAATTTCTGCCGTGGGACTCATCGCCGCGACAGCTTGCCCGATGGAGGTGTAGTAGATGGGGAAGAGAATGCCAAGGAGGAGGAGGGTGTATCCGGCCCTGTCCGTTGGGAAACCGATGGTCCAATACCAGCAGAGGAAGAAAAGCGTCGAACTCAGCATGTTCCACGGGATTTCTACGAAGAGCTGGGATGTGACGAGTGCTGTCCATGAATAGATCTTGCTAGGTCGTTCTCAAATCTCGTATACTCGACGAATCTTTAGGAAGATGACCTGGAGTTGATATGCGAGCGGTATGCTCAAAATCAATGCGATGAACACCCACTAGTGAAGTATGGGTAGACGAAAGACGACAATAAGAATACACACAGAGACTTTATTTTCAGTGCCCTCCAGAGTGTTCTTCTGATTGAAAAACGTGACCCCAATGAAGAGACCAGCGACGATGTTCAAAATCAATTTTGTCATCATGTAAGTGGGACTTCTCCAGCAGTGTGCAAAGTTGCGCGCAAGCAATGTCCATGCTTGATAGAACCACGGTGTCGCGAATCCAGAATGGACTGGGGCAGACTCGCGTTGTGTGTGACGCCCTTTAGCAAAGATGGCATCGATTTCTTTGTCGACGAGAGTCGCCTCAGGGGAGCTAGTCCAAACATCGCGCCAATCGACCTGGCTGGTCGCTGTCGTCCCAGTGCCGATGACATTCTAATAAGCGTGAAAACGGGACAGGGGAGTGACTCACGTCTGTGCTTGGAAGTCGGACAGCAATGCGTGGCCATTCACGAGACGCGTCACAGAGACAACCCCTGTTTCTGTACGCTCCGCCAACACGTTCAGGAGTATCATCTTGCGAGGAGAAACATGAGTGCCAATAAACCAGAGGAACTGTTATGACAGACCTTTCCGGCACCAGATTCACCCATCAACGCGGTGAGCTTACCCGGAGCGACATAGCCGGAGATGTCGTTGGGAAGTCGTCGACCTGCTACCTCATAGTTAACATGTTGCCACGTGAACGTGTCCTTCATTCTAGGCTGTTGCTCCAACGCTTCATGGATCTTCTCCTTGTTCTCCTTTCCCGTAGCCAATCCCGATGTTGTAGAGGTAGGGACATTCTCTTCATCCAAATTCGATCTGACTATTGCCACATTTTCAACGGCAGAAGTGTCAGAATCTTGTTTGAATAGTACGACAGAGGTTGCGTCTGCCAGACTGGTGTTGAATTCGGTAAAGATGAGGAGAATGATGAAGAAGATAGTAAAGGCAACCACGATTCCAAAGTTCTGTCGCGAAACGGGGTCAGCTGGAAAAGAGAACACAATTGTAGCTTACCCTCCACGGGTGGCTGTACTCATAGTCGTATCAGAGAAACACAAAACGATCCCTACTGACATATGGGTTACCGGATTGAGCCCCAACGGTGGTACACGCTTTGTTGCTGTCAGGGAACGAGCCACACAATGAACCACTCTGTACAAGCGTTTCGCAAAATCCGTTGATGGTATGAAACTTGTTCACTATGAGGGATTCAAACGAATATCTGAGCGGCTAAGACTCCGTTTCAGGGTACGTATACTCAAGGGAAGTAGGACTTTGATCCACCGCAAAGTTCCGATCATAGATCATATAACCGGCTGATTGGAGCAGATGAGCATGTCGATCGCTGGCTTCCAAGTGATGAAGCACTGACTGTACAATGAAACCACCAATATTAGAATCCCAGCGAATGCTTGAGCACGTGCCTCTGATTTGAGAGCTGCTGCTAAACTGTGGAACAGGGCTTTCCCCAGTACGACGGTGAAGAACTCGAATAGAAAGAATATGCTAGTGTGGCACGTGTGAGTTGAGCTGTAAGGGAGGATGCGTCTACGCACAAGAATTGTCCTGCAGAGCGTTGAAGCCCGACCAAGTACAGAACGATGCTGTACGATAAGGGAATCAGGAATGAAATCGGCATATCGACTAGTGTTAACGCAATTGCTTCAGCGAAGGGGTGGTACAATGCTCCCTGATAGTGAGGCTGCATGATCCGCCTCGACGCAAACAAGGAAGGTATCTCTGACATTACAAGGGTGCTGGTAGGAATACGGCACTACGGAAGTCATTAGATAGGGAGAGAGAAGACGGCGAAGAACCGACAAGAATATGACTCCACCACAAGAAAAAAACGCTGCGGTATTTGTTGAAGTTGCAAAGAATACCGTCCCGATAATGATGGCCTGCAGAATGAATGCGCTGGACCTCTATGAGGAAAAAATCGAAGAGGCGCGATGGACACTCACGATGTGTTTATTAGACGTCATAAATGGACATTGCTTCTGCACGTATTTGGCACACTCCGCCCCCGCACTTTCACGATACGCCGAAATTAGTTCCGTTCTCCCCCGTACTGTTCTCGGAAAGATGCTATGTTCTTCATATTTTCTTCCATGGTTGCCGATTGCCTGTAATACCGCTCGAATTCTTCCGCTGTGGATGGAACTCCATGCATTCCTTCCCGAACCTGTCGCCCGTTGGGATCCATCACAGAAACCAAAAAGTCAGACGTAGTTTGTCGGTTAGCTGGCTGGTATCCCATATCGATGAAATACTGCCGCACCTCGTTTGCCGGACCAAAGTAGACCATTCGACCTTCGCAGATCAAGCAAACCTTGTCGAACATCTCATAAAGCGACTCTCCTGCCTGATAAATTGAGCCAATCGTGGCCACCCTGGCGACGTCGGTTGCAATCCGCAATGCATGCATATATTCGACAGCGGCAGACGCATCCAGGCCTCTTGTCGAGCTAACAGAGATCATAAGCAATACGAACTTAACGAAAGAGTCTTCCGAATTGACGTACTTGTCCCAGCACGTCAACAGGCTCCTTGTTGCCAACGTTTCCCTGATAGATACCCTTTTCTTCTCTCCCCCGGAGACCCCTCGCAGTGCAACACCTCCTACCGGCGTCCTTCTCACTGGCCGAAGTCCAAAGAGAGTTAGTAAAACGTCCGTGATTTCCGTCTAGCACTGCTCGCGGGACATTCCATGAATGGGCGCCCGAGGAACCCGCTCCTTTGCCGCGAAATTAATTGTCTGTTCGACGGATAACGATGGAAAATGTACGTCGTCCTCTGGACAGTATTGGACATCTCTGCGATAATGAAGGCGAATGTCCTCTGGAGAGAAAGAGTTGTAACAGACCTCTCCTTCAATGGCGTGGAATTCATCACGCCGATTTGCCAATACTTTCAGCAGGTGGTACACCCTGATCCCGGACGGCCGAGAACAACTGATCAAATCGTCAGCGTCGAAGTTAGTTCAGTAGTGTCACAGCATACGAAGCATCTCTCCTGGGCAGACGACGCCTTGGAATCCGCTAGTGATGTCGCGCAAGGGTGTGTAAAAACGGATGTTTCGAATGGCGCCTAAAATAGTGCCCTTTCCAACGACGCGAAGCTGATCGAAGAGCACTCCGAGCTCGCGTGACCTGATGCCAGCTTCACCACGTCTGCAAGCAGGATTGCGTGTCAGCACGAAACGAAGCTTGGGACTGCAGGTCGTACCTCTTGAGTACATCGCGCAAGACTGCCTCAAAGTCGAACGAGCCAGCTGGCATGCCCTTACATGTTCACTTCCTAAGTTTGTCCACTCCATACCTCCAGGTCTGGAGTCCAATGCTTTGTTCACTTTATTCTTGTATTACTCTTTCAGCCTCTCCAGCCAATGCTCTTGCTGGACTTTGATTGGGGCGGAAAAGTCGGACGGGCGCACTACCCGCCACGCATTCTGAGCCCGCAGCTGAGCATGGACCGCGATATGGACGATTTGATGATCACAAAGGAGGACGACGCTCGTGTCTTGCGAGAGACGTTGGACGACCTCGTCGGGCGCTCGTAGTCTCTCATTCTGATTTCCGTGTCGGTGTCGTGTCGAAGCCATACACCCGGTTTGTACTCGGGTTCATCTTCTTCGTTCACCATCGTGAGCGACTCCGTGATTTTATTCCCACAGGTCATTACTCCTCATCGTACCGTATGCGAAATAAATAGTCAAGGTTCGTCATGTCCATCTTGTACAACCCAAAAACGAAGTAGAAGTAGAAGTCCTCCCTGCACACCTCGGATCGGGTGAGGGTGTGGAAATGCAAACTGGACGAGGCGCGGATGTCGTCTCGGAAGAGTCAGTTATACCCCGACGCCGACACGCGTCCCAGACCCAACGTTGCCCGTAGCGCTCGCAGCACGCACCCGTTTGAGCGCTGCTAGCTCTGTCAACAACCGCGCTCGTTCTGTCAGGAGCGTGTTCGTCGTCGCTGTCGAGCCGGGTGGTGGCGATTTCCCATTACTGCTCGCACCGCCGTTTCGTAAACTACCGGGGGTCGAAAACGAGGACGGGGAGCGTTCGAGACGACGGGAAGGTGATTTTCTTGAACCCGAGCCTGCCTCATTCCTCGTCGTTGCCCCGATCGCGGTCGTTTGAAACTGGGAACGCCGTGGTAGACGGGGTTTCGCTGGCGTGCTCGTGTTGTTGAGCGTCGAGAACGAGACGTCGAATGGTGAATCCGAGTGTGCGGCGGGGGACGGTGGGGGACTCGGGTGCGAGCGGAAAGTTGAGCGTTTCGACGAACTAGGCAGAGCTGGAGATAGGGGTGACGGTGGGGGTGATGGAGACGGAGACGTGCGACGCAGCGAGCGCAGTTTACCCACACTCGGACGTGGGTGAGGGGACGCTTCTGCTTTTATACGCGATCGAGGGAGCACGCTCGCGCGTACGTGTGAGTGGGACTGTAACTGAGAGGGTAGTCCCGAACCTGATCCTGCGCTCGTATTGAATGTACGAGACCGAGACCGAGAGGCGGTAAAGTGGCTGAGCTCGGTAGCAGCGTCGATGGGGTCGATCCATCCGGTGAGACGAACACGTTGGGGGGTTGGAGTCGGGGGTGCATAGGGGTCGTAGCTGTCCTGCTCTTCTGAATCGTCGTCTTCGTCTCTGGAAGGGTCCTTAGACACGTGCTGGTAGGACAAGGAATGATTAAAGGACGAGGATGGTCCCGCGAGGGCGCGGATATACGAAGGGTTCTCCAGTTCGTGTATACACCGAGGTTGGAACGACGGTGGTAGGTCGTCATCCTCCTGGGCGTCCTGCATCATCTGAACGGTCGTATATTTGTAAGGTGTCTTGGGATGCCTCTTCGAACTCGTGGGGGTCATCATGGTCGATGGACACGCTTGTACGCGAGGAGATGCTTCGGGCGCGGATGGAAAGGTCCGTGCCTGTCGTGGCAGACGCGGAAAGAGACGGTTCGGGAGAGTGGACGAGGGGGTGACGAGGAACGTCCGTGACGTGTGAGAATGCGGAAAGATCGGGGTCCGATTCCGCATCGATAGACGGAGAGGGTCGAGGTGACCGCAAGTTTTGAGCGGGAGAAGGGCGGAGAAGGAGAGAGGTAGAAAAATCGAGGGTCTCTCCCTCGCCTTCTTCTGTGCCATACGAGTGGTGGTTGGAATACAGGGATCGTTGACGGGACGATCGACGTGAAGACGTGGTACGGGGCAAGACGCCTTTGCGACGAGCGAGCCAGCAGAGAAGTTCGCCGACAAAGATGGTCTCCTCCCGGCCCCCATCGGCGAGTCGTTCAGGATCGACCTGGCCAAGACCAATCTCATCTACCCAGCCGTCGACGCTGACACCGCCCGCTCCAGCCAGCGCCGAATCGTCCGCGTTCGAAGCTGCAACGGAGTCGGGGCCTGTACCACCACGGAGGATGTCGCACTCGAGGACGCCCAGGAGGACGAGCATGGCGCGTGCCTTTGCATCTCTAGTGCGGGACTGGCGGACGGATGGGGGGATAGGGAGACGGGCGGTGATGAGGGACTCGAAGAGGGCGAGGAGGAGGGACGGGGTGAGGTCTGTCGGGTCGTCGAGAGTGAAGGGGAGCGCGAGGGCGGCGAGGAGCGCGTTGAGAGACGGCAGAAGCGCCGGCATCGTCGTCGTCGTCGCGAGGGCGAGTGGCTGTGCAGTATGCCCACCTTGGACTCCAATGGCGACGTTCGAGTATGTCGAGATGCCCGCCGACGCTGTGCGGCTAAAGCAAACGTCGCTCGAACCAGCGGCAAAGATACTCGTCTCGTTTCCCGACGCGTCCCCGTCGTCCCGTGCCGAGCCGCTGTCCCCTGCCAAGTCTGCCCTCGCGTTCGTCCCCCAGATGCTCCTCTCCCCGACCACCCTTCCCCCGACAGCCAGCATCATCTCTTCCGCGATCACAACCCCAAATCCACGCGCTCCACCACGGACCCTCCTCAGCACACGAGACCCCCTCTCCGTAGCCATCATGAGTGCCAACTTCCGCCGCTTCATATGTAAAGTCGGCGTCGTGTTCTGGCTTCAGGATCGCGTAGAAGAGATCATTCTTTGGAAAAAGGGTTGGAAACCCACTACCGTCTGGCTCGCTGCCTATGGTTTCTTTTGTGCGTCTCTCCTCCTGCCCTTGTGCGTGCCTATTCACCTCACATAGGTTACTTTCCGAGACTGGCGTTGTTGATCCCTCACCTCGTCTTGCTCGGCGTCATGCTCGGAAACTATCCTGATCCGGGTGTACAGCCGGCCCCAATTAATGTCGGCGAAGTGACAGCCGACTGGCAGTCCAATATACAAGCTATCCAGAATGTCATGGGTGCCTTGTGAGCACATTCGGCTACATCCATTTCACCTTCGATTACAATGTGCTCTAGTTCGGACGCATACGATGCCATCATCCCACTCCTCCCATTGCTCGCCGCACCGACCCCGTCAATACAATCTCCGGCCAACCACAACTCCAAGTTCTCCTCCCCATCTACGTCGACACCAACATCATCCGACTCCTCCATGCAAAAACACTCTCGATCCATCTCTGATCCGAGTCCGCCCGCTACCCAGCCTCACCACCCCTTGCTCATCTTCACCCTCCTCACTTTCATCCTCCTCATCCCAATCCTCATGACCGACCTCCTCCCCCTCCGTCTTCTCTTCTTCCTTGCTGGTGCAGGTGGCGTATGTGCTCTCCACCCCTGCCTTAGAGCCCCACTTTCTAGGATTGCCTGGAATACTATCTCTGGGACAGGGCCAGGACTCTCCTTCCAGCTATCTATCAACATCCCTTACCTGCCCCACCCACTCTCTTTTCTTGCTCGTCTCGTCCGTCGTTCCCTCCCACCGCTTTTGAATCAGCGCACCCACACGTTCAGTATCACACTGAGCCCACGCGACCTCCATCTCTTTGTTCGCCAAGTCATTGACAACGATAGACTCGAAGACCCAGTCTGGGTCGCTCCGATCACTCACGTCGAACTTTGGGAGAACGAGCGGTGGGTCAGCGATCCAACCGAGACAAAGCGGCGCAGATCCACAACCACATTTATGCGCGAAGGCGAAGACGAAGCTGGAGAGGACGACACCGCATCGACCATGTCCAGCGCGACCGCGACAACGGGGCTCGGTGATGGAACGAGGGGGTCGATGGGAGGAACGTGGTCCAAGGCGAATCTCAAGTCGAACGAGCGCGTCGGGTGGACGAGGGCCAGAGACGGGTGGAGTGGCGTCGGTGGAGAAATCAGGTGCGTTTCGCGGTGCAGCCTCCCCGTTCCACTCCTTGTGCTCCAACACGCTCATGACGCTTTTGCACAGCAGCAACCTCACGTTTTCGCTGTCCCCCGGTTGGGCGTTCATCGAGACGGAAGGTTGGCGTCCCGATCTGAATGCCTCGTGGGCTGTGGAGGGTGCCGTGCCGACCGCTAGCGTTTGCGTGGGTGCGGATGAAGGTGCGTGCTGCAAACCGCTCACTGTTGCCGCTTGGTTGACCACTTCCTATTGACAGACGGTTGGACATACACCACGGACACGTGGACACATCCAAGACCAGACGCACAACCGAGTGACGGATGGGTGACACGTCGACGACGATGGGTGAGGCGGGTGTATTTCAAAGGCGCAGAACAGTAACGTCTGGTTTTCCTTGTCCACGGTCCCATGCCAGTTTAGATGTGAGATTTTGTTCAAGCTGCCCCGGACATGTGATCATTGAATGACGAGCTCCGACTTCGAACTGGTTGTGATCCGATCACACATTATCGAGTGGCTCCGAGTTGGTCCGAATCGACAGTCGAATTCAAGTAGCCGAATGCACATGGCAGTGCACTCCTCCACCAGGAGAATACATGACTGCCTGCGCTGCCGAGTGACTCATTGTGCCAGCTGACTTTACAGGCTCTGCCTTTAGTGCCCGACCGTCGTTCCGGGTTGTTCCTATGCCAGGTCTCGATGCATACGCATAAAAGAGAGGGTGTTGGGTCTACCCAACTTCATCTTACCACCGAATCCCCACTCATCTGATAAGAAATGGCTGGTAACCCGACAGGTGATGCTTCGGGCGACTTTCTAGGCCAGTGATGCACCATCCTCTCGCTCCGACATTTCTGAAAAGCCACGCAGTCGATTTCATGATGGGCGGTACGGCGGCGGCCATCTCGAAGACGGTCGCTGCGCCCATCGAGCGCGTCAAGTTGATGATACAGAATCAAGGAGCTATGATCGCGGCTGGCCGTCTCGACGCTCCGTACCGTGGCGTGACCGACTGCTTCAAGAGGACTTGGGCCGAAGAGGGACTCTCGAGCTGTGCGCATCCCCGTTTTTCGACCAGATCGCCGGCGTGCTCAGCGTGCCAGTTTGGAGGGGGAACGGTGCCAACGTGTTGAGGTACTTTCCTACCCAAGCTTTAAACTTTGCCTTCAAGGACGAATTCAAGAGGATGCTTGGTCGCAAAAAGTCGGATGGGTATGGATCGTGGGTCGTCGGTGAGTGTCCGAGAGGATCATCGACGTTCGGGCTTACCTTGGTGTGTAGGGAACGTGGCTAGCGGTGCTGCCGCCGGCGCGTCATCGGCCGTCTTTGTTTATTCCCTCGATTAGTACGCATCTTCTCCGTTCGTTCGTCCCCGGTTGACTCTTTCCGATCAGCGCACGAACACGGCTGTCTGCTGACGGGAAGAGCGCCGCCAAGGGAGGACAGCGTCAATTCACCGGGATCATAGACGTCTATAAACAGACAATCCGTACGGACGGGATCCTTGGCCTCTATCGAGGTTTCGTTCCCAATATCCTGGGCATCGTCGTTTACAGAGGCCTTTAGTAAGTAACGCCTCCGCTCTCGTGATTCCGAGCGCCCAACTTGCCGTTTCATCTAGCTTTGGGAGTTACGATACGATCAGAGACACCTTTCTCGTCGGGAGCCTCAAGGGCAACTTTGTCGCTTCCTTTGCTGTGGGTTGGGCTTGCACCACGGTCAGTGCATGTTTTGGAAATGTCACGGGACCGTTTTTCGAGCCGTTTCCTTAGGGTGCTTCGTTCGCGTCCTATCCCATGGACACCATCCGGCGTCGTATGATGATGACGTCGGGCGAAAAGGCGAGTACCGACTTTGTGAACAGACCGTCTGACCCACCGCTTCACACGACGTCGCCCAGGTCCGCTACACATCTTTCGTCGACGCGACGAGACAGATCGTCGCCAAGGAAGGTGCAAAGTCGTTGTTCAGTGCGTCGTCGATCGTTTTTTTTTTTGGCGGCTCGTCGAACCTGACCGTTCACGTGGTCAAAGACGGCGCTGGCGCGAACGTTTTGCGTGGCATTGCTGCGGCTGGCGCGTTGTCCTTGTATGATCAGTGAGTGTGTGCGCACGCGATCTCCACCGCTTACCTTTTCATCCTTGCCAGATTCCAAGCGCTTGCCTGGGGCCGAGTCTACAATGCAGATTCTGGGTAGTGGGTTCGACGGACGAGCGCGACGTACTTTCAACGTTGTGCAAACGGGCCCGTTTTTAGTGTGGTTCTCACCACTTCGCTATTGCAGAAACGACGATGCAGGCTTTCCCCCCTAGATTAGATTGTGTTCTGAACCGGCCGTCGTTTGGATCATATTCAGCCGTTGAGGTGCCTTCCCATTCAGTATTGTTCTGGGTATTCGTTCGACGCTGGGAGGCTTTTCGTTTGCTGGTGAGCAACGGAATAGACACGAACTTGAAGCAAACCTCGACGTTCTTTGTCCGAAATTTACGATTTGATGTTTGGTTTACCGTCAGTTCCACATGGCGAGACGATGGAATTGTTGTGCTGACGGGGACAATTAGTCAACCACCTACTTTTTGTGAGAGTGACAGTCGAGGGTAGAGGCTTATGGATGCGCAACTCGACTATATATTAGTCATCGATCATGCACGTCCGTAAGAGCCAAGTCCAATTGGAGTAAGTAGGAGGATCAACTCTTCGCCCTGTTTCTAAACATGATCCTTGCACGCGGATCGATCAATATCGATGTGCATATATACAAGCCCCGCGGACACACGGCATCCTCTAATTTCACGTCATATGTCACGACGGTATGCGCCAACATGGATTTCAGCTCGATTGCAGCGAAGAAGCGTCCCGGGCTGATAAATCATCAGAAAATGGAATCTCACCCCCCACGACGGGTGACGTACCAGGCATGTTTACCGTGTCCAAAGGGTAAATAATCGGTCGTAGTCGAGGTGAATTGATGTTTCAAACCCATCCCATCTTCGGCGCGCAAGTCAGCGAATCGGAAAGGCTTGAACGTTCCTGGACTTTCGTAGAAATTCTCATCGTGCTGCAGGGACAGCACTGGCGCGCCAACCGACGTCCCTTTTGGTATGAACGTCCCGTCAGAGAACGTAAAATCTTTCAAGGCCTTGCGTCGGAGGGTCACTAATGGATCAGGTGATCAAGATTCAAGATGCCCGCGAGTCGACGAAGGCAAGGATACCGATGTTCAGCCCTTCGATGCGCTGGCACTCTCTGAGGAAGCTATCGACTTTGCGCATCTTCCCCAGTGCAGATTTGCACCATCCGTCCTGTTCAACAATACTTTCAACCTCCTCTCGGAGTGGTTGGATATACTGAGGGTTCGCGGCGAGGTAAAACAGTGCCTGAGTGAAAGACTATAGCATAAACATATATGTCAGTCTGTAGGAGCAAACACGAGAACACCAAGGCATACGCTGGAGGACGACTAAAAAGGCTGAGGGCTCAGCATCCACTTCAGTTGGCGCGCATCTGGACTCACGTGAATAGCTGCAAAGTTGGTAACCAGTAAGCGATTCGTCAAACGCTCGACGGACAATTCTGGACCCTCTGCCTCCTCCAACAGCCACGACAGAAGGTCGTTCTGTCAAGGAGCCCATGAGCATCAAGTCATCGGCGACGAGAGCAACAAACAGGTTTATCATCCCACTCCACACCGCACTTGTTCAAGTGTTTCTGCCGCTCCTCGATTATTGGCTCAAGAAGCTTCGCCCCGCGGGCAATATTTCCTGGAATATTCGTAAGGAGGCGAGTAACCAATCTGTTATCGTGTTATAATTTGCACTTAAGATCATCGCGCATCGTCTGCTTACGGTTTCATGAACTCCGGGAACAGACCAATTACAACAGCCCCCTTGATAACATCAAATGTGTACCGAAGGTTGATATCTATCCAATCGGAGTCACGGCCTAGAGAATTTGAACTAAGAAACCGTCAGAACGGCTGCTGGGCGGAGAACATACATAAGGGAAGGCCGACGAATAATCTGTTGCTGGTCCTGCAGACGACCTGTTCAATTGCATGCAACGCTGGTACACTTTTCCATTCTGAGTGCTCGCAAATCAGTCAATGACGGACATTTCTCAAATAATTTTCTTCACCATGTCCCCTGAGGTCTAGCACCTCATCAAAGGCAGTCACGATCTCATCTTTGATCACGGGATACAAGACTTGGATACTTCGGGTGAGTCGGGAGCGAATGACGTCAATGTGATACGGATTGTTGATAACATCCTGACCCATCGTGTACTTCACCTGAACTTGCTGTTGGTGACGTTCGATCAGATTCAAATCTCAGAAGGATAATGCTGACACTCACCTCATCGATTGCCTCCAAGAAAGAAAACTCATCGTCTGCCGCCTTTGCCAGTTCTTCCAGGCATTTTGGGTTGCTTAGGATGACCGTCCAGTGATAAAATTCCTTAATCCTAAATGGTGCAGACTTGTGCTAAATCGTTGAGAATTATTGGCCGTGTTTTGGTCACTGTTAGATGCGCATGACCTGCCTTTTCATAACCTTGCTGTATGATGTTTTGCGCGTTCCTCACATACTGGTATACAGCCTTCAAGGAACCAAGCCAGGTTTTTGAGCCTACCGCTGGGAATTTATCAGGCTGGTGAAAGAAACGTAAATCAGAGTGGAGATCATGTATCTGCCTTGGCAAAGGGTGAGCTCACATTAGAACCTCGACACAGTTTCCTAAGTACGCTGATGGCAGCGATGGCCCCTATAACGGCGAAGGCGACGCCTGAGATATCTGTTGGTAATAGGTCCCCCAGTTGTAAACTCATTGGGAATTAGAGGGAGACGGTGACCTGGGCCAGACCTTATAAGCGGCCTAAGACATCGTACCATATCTATTCGGAGACTCCTGTAAATTGTGGGAAATCTGGGTGGAAGTTTCGGTGTCAGTGGGAATTCATCCATCCCTCCCACAGGCCCCCAGATATCCACTGGCAGGCTCATGAAGCTATGAGCCTAAAGTGTCCGTCATGGATTCATGCCATGGGAGAGAATGAAAGTTTCACCGTCTGTTTCAAATCCAAATGGGCATTACACGGTGTTTTATGCTTTGTGGAACAGTACTAGTTGGAATCTGGTAAATATTGAACTTTGAGCCTGCCGACTCATCGGGCGGCTTTTAATTGCGAGCAAAATTTGACGTTGAAAGCGGACAAACTTGTATAATAAAACTCGCCAGTATCTCAGGAATGCTTCAGCTTAGCACTTGAAGCGGAGATTTTAGTTACATACGGCGATTAGAGCGTGGCTTCTTTAGTTCTCGGGGCAAAACAACCAGTTGATCTTCACCGAGCATTACGCACGAACCATTCTCCATTAACGTTTCACGTAGACGTTTCGCTACTCGGAGGACTCGAGAGGGAGATAGATAGTGCAATTTCTGTGAGGAGCTGGATGTTGACGATTCTGAAGTAGCTGTCGATTACTACGGTACGTCAGTGTCGTTGTTTTCAGTCCGAATTGCATTTACTTTCGAATTCTCTGATGTCCCCCGTCTCAACATATCAGCGACCAAGGTGATCTGGAGGTTGCCAGCCGTGAACAACAACTATTGAAGGTCGCGTTCAACTTGAATGGGCGCTCCAAATGTTCGATGTGCTTTCAAATGTCAAAGAGCTACGAATTCGACCTTTGGACGAGGATAACTTCCAAGACGCTGCCCTGGATGTTCTCGAGGCTTTGGAAGCACCCTCATCATTTATATTCGAGACCGGATTTTCCGAAGAGTTCCGAAGTCCACTGCGCTCCCGCGTGTGACAAAAACGTGTTCTTCCCGGACCCCCAAACCGCCTCAACAGAGGAGACATTTGTACATCAAGTTGCCTTCCACTGCCAACTTGCGATACTTGCTTGCCCTACCTGTAACGGAACGCAGTTTACCACTCTCTAATGGCTACTCAACCATGTCCGATTAGCCCATGGCATCGAATAGGCAAGCCATGATGCGTGCATCACTGCTTGTGCTGTCACCATTTCAGCAAGCGATCAGAACTAGGATGTCTACGAAAGAGATGGCATAGAGGTGCCTTGGAGTGACAGCGTTATTGGGCTGCGTCGGTTATTCGAGCGTGCAGTTGGCGTTGACGATACTCTGCCCACGTCCCTAGGGTTGTACATCTCAGTAGATGCCTCCTTGGAACATCTGGCAACGACACCAAGTACTCTGTTATCGCGAGCCCTTGGTCTTCATGCAGATTCGCCCGCTCTCGCACAATTCATTGGTCATACTCCCAAACGTCGCGGCATTCGCGTCTACGATGAAGATCAACATACCGATATTCTGACTTTCGAGGGTACAGTCTCCCAGCCAGGCGCACTAGCCCTTGAGGAACCAGGCGAGTCGAAGAAGGGCTTTCGTATGCGTTATCCACACTGAAATGCTGCACGAGAAGACTACGATCTGGTAGCTGATGTCAGGACCGAAGGGCAGATTACAACACCTCACCATCTGCGATTATCCCGGGATAACCGCATCCCGTTTCCACATCACAATGCGCATCCGTCTTGAGGACCGAAGTTTGTTTTTGAACGCAGGTGAGCCTGCACTGCGCAATGCGTTGTCACGCAATACTCACAGACACAGATCGGCGCACGTAATCTGGCATTGCTAATCAGCATCGCTGGACGCTAGGAGTTACGGCACCGTCTTATGTGCGTTCCTCGTCCCGCCCTGGTGCCTACAAGCTGAACCATCTGATCATGAATAGTCATTACGCTTACCATCGTTCCTGAGTTGTGTCACTATCGTACCTCCAAGGATGGTTTCGCCTATATTTCTCACCCTCCACCAACAATCCTTTACAGTTATGTATACTGCTAACAAGCCGTTTATGGCCAAGGTCGTTTTCGAATGGGTCGGCTGCGGGAGAATGGAAGTTGAACATTGGATGGAAGTACATAAACCAATCAGACATCCTGTCATCTTGATGATCGAATTTATCAACCTTATCTAGCTCGATCAATCCACGTCTCACACTTCTGTTCCTGATTCAGAACAATTACTTGACATCGAGCTTGATCACAATATACCCCTGCTTTCGGCCCCCGAAGGAAGCCCTCCTCCCCTCCCGTCCATTGATCGGCACACATTGAACTTCCGCTTATACACCACACCTCAGATTGACGCGGAACGGGGAGATACCCTAGCAATTGAGGAAGAATGTTAGTTCCTCCACTTTGGAAACTGTGTTTCAATGACATGTCTACGTCACACGAACAGATCTTACAAAAT
>JBBPTO010001507.1:0-15342 GCA_038094155.1 Pulveroboletus cf. aberrans
AGATTAGTGTACAATATGTACAAACCCCTATGTAGTATATAAAGCGCATGAATCAAGCCACCAAAGGACAGTCTTGTCCTCTTGGTGTTTCCTCAGCATCAAAGACGTCGACTCATTCATCCCCTTGCCTGCTAAGTGACCTAGAGCCTTTAGTGGTTCTGAGTTGTTTCATTCTCTGCCCTGCACAACAGGAGTACTCTTGTACCCTCCAGTTAGGTTATGAGCTGTGCCTAGGTGTAGTGGGCAAGCAGGCTATATTCTTTGAAATATTTCATCATGCCTTCTGCTTCTGCCTCACAGAGAGACAGAGTTCTTGTTTTTGGGTTCTTTGATGCCCTTTCCATCCTCATTGCATGCTTTGGCATTGCTTTGGAGCAAGCCTACAGAATCACTGATAGGCTTTATAAATTTCAATGGAGAGATATCACTCACCTCTTAATAGATTCCACTGATGATTATCACTGGTCCCTATTTTATACTGCCATATTTGATTGTGAGATTACAATCTTTGGTTGTAGCTTTCACAGAATTGGACTAGAACCCATCAGTGAGGGGGATAATCTTCCACCTAGTCAAGGATCTTCACCTCCTGATTCTGGAAATTCTGAGACATTAATTAGTCAACAAGAAAATTCAGAAACACCTCCCAAAAATCTGCATCCATCTAATGGTTCAAATCCTCCAAGGTCTCAAAATTCCGGTTCCAATCCATTGCATCATCCGCATTATTCTCCTACAACCTCCATTCCTATTCTTGTTCAGGCCATTCAAAGCATCTTAGCAGAGCAAGCTCAAAATCTACATCAACAAGCAGAGTCACTGTGATTGTTGCCTGAAGATCATCCAAGACTTGAGTCACCTATTCTGCAACAATCATCCATTCCTCCTACACCTGCCCCTACACTGGCTCCTGAAGAAGATCTTTTTGGTGGATCTGATTACACCAGAAGATTCTGGAACTTCCTTTCTTTGGGAGGTTTCCCAGAAAAGCTAAAGATAGGCATATAAACTGGGACCTGGCTGCCTGAAGAGGTACTTTGATCAGTACTCACAGATTAATTCCCATTTTGGGAAGAGCTACAGTGGCTCAAAAAAGTGTCCCAATGTTGGCGCATTTTGAAGAGATTGGTTAATTGCCAGTGAAGGAAACCAATCATGGCCAAACACTTGCAGGAGCGAAGGTAGTACATGCGCTGAGCGTCCTAACCCCACTTGGATCATGTGATTCAGTTGTCATGCCACTGAGTTACAATCATTTTAAAATAACATATCATTGGGACACTTATTTGAGCATCATGCTGCGATTCATTATATGGTAAATAACAACAGCTTCTGATGTATGGTATGCCTTGATCCTGAATGATTATGTAAATTAGGTAATTCTAAGGTGTATTGTATAAATAATACTCATCCCACTCAGTTAATCAATATCATCATGAAGTCCATTCCTACCTCTATTAAAGCTAATATTCTCTTCCTTGCTGAATCTGATCTCTCTATTCATTAGATCTCCTCTCAGACTGAGTTGGCAAAGTCCACTGTGGCCAGAATCATCAAATAGTACCTTCTATATTCAAGCTAGGGTGCTCTTCCAATATTTCCTCTACTGATAAGAGAAGGATTATCTCTCTGGGGAAAGTGGAAAATGCTGTTCAAGCCACACATCTCATCAATTCTGCCTCTCCTCTCCTATCTCATTCCAAACTGTTTACAATGTCCTCAAGTCTGCTCTCTTGAAGGCTGTGATAAAGAAGAAAATGCCTTCTCTATCTGTCAATCATTGAAAACAGAGGCTAGCAAGTATCAAAACTGCACCTCTATCCACACCTTGATCAACAATACCTGATAGCTGGCTGCTATACTGAACCTCCTGTCCTACATTCAATGTCTTCCCATCCTCTCTCGTCATCACCATCTTCCCCCAGAAATTCCCAACTTCCCCTTGAAACATGTTCTGGTTCTTCCTTGTCTTCACCTCATGGATGATGGGCTTCCTTTGAATCTCAATCCACACCCATATTTGGGCCTTCCAGGACAACTCAGGACTGATCACAATGAATTCCAGAATCTAATTTATCTGAGACAATGATGATAAGCAGAGACTGAAGAAGAAAACATCTTGGAGATGGGAGAAAAATAGGTCCAGCCAGATCCGAACCAACCACCCTTCTTATTCAATCAATCTGCTGGGCAAAGTCATATGCCAAGTTTTCTGACCCCAGTCAAACTCCCCCTTCACATCCAACCTCAGACAGTCAACTTCTTGAGGTCAAGGCTGGTCTATCCAGTCAATCTCCAATGGATCCAGACCAGGTTGATATCAATGGACAGAGGAGGAATCAATAGTTCAGTATACAATGAGGAATCTCTGGTGTATATCTATGAAGGTGCTGGCTGGGCATTTCCAGTGCATTCTTATTGTGAAACTCATTGCATCTGAGCTCACTGGTTTGAATTCGAGGTGGTTCAAAGAAACCACTGCAATTCCACTCACAACACACTTCTTCATCAATTCCTTCATCCTAACATGGAAGTAGAAGAAGGCAACTGGAGGCTAATTGGACAACCTGAAGAAATCCCTTCACAGGAAATGATGCTGGTCATCATGAATCATTGACTTTGCCTTCATTGACAGTCTCTCCTTCTTCTAGAAGCCTTATAGCCATTCAAACGCATATAATTTATGGTACTGATGAAGAACATCAGATAATCTACTGAGGTTTTGCAGATGAGGCCTTGGAAAGATGTCTTGAAATAGACTATGGATGATTATGGTGAAGAAGAGCTGCAATCATTGAAGAAGAAAAATGTAGGCATCTCAGGACGATTTAAAGACAATCCTCATTTTTGCACAGATGTTCCTCCTTCCTGGCCTCTTCCTTCAAACATATCTCCTTTTGCTTATTCCTTCAATTTTGACAAGCCTTTCAGAAGCTTTCTTGAACTAAATGTCTATTTTCCTTCAGTCTTTTCTATTCCATATCTCACTTGTTCTGTTCAAAATGTCTTGATTCAATTTGGAATACTTTCCAATGATGTATTGCCAAATCAGCATTTCTCTGTGAAGATCTACTTTGTAAACTTCAAAGTAATATCATCTAAACTGATGCCAAAATGGTATTGAGTCACAAAAACATCTACTCTCATGAATTGAACAAGATATAAAGAGCTAAGAACAAAGGAATGGTAAATGAGGAGAGATCAAGAACTGAAGTGGAAAGAAGGAGAAAGAATTGGAGAAGGCAAGGTTTAACCTCAGAGGAAGAATCTGCTGCAGAAGTTGAAGAGCACCTACTCTCCCCACAATGCAACTCAGGAATCTGAAACACTGCATCTAACTGAAAAAGAACCACAAATGGATATAGTGGATCAAATCAGGGAATCAGGAAGATCAGCTAACACTGATTGAAGATCTATTGATGGAAGACCAGACTTTCAGGTTATTTTTGATCATTACATGTTGGATGATGTCTTTGATCAATGTTTTACTGGCATTGTTCTTATTAGACAAAATTAAAATGGCTCAGCTTTTCACTTATCCTGCAACTCCTTGAACTGATGGAACTATTTTGGGTCACATTCCTGTTCTAACTGGTCACAATAACTATCCAGAATGGAGAGAAGAATGAAAAACTTTCTTTAGGCTTATAACCTTTGGAGACTTGCTGATGGAACATGCACTTGGGTTGGCACTATTGCAGCAAGCACAACAAACTGGTGTTTGCTTGATGACAGAGTCTATGGAAATCCTTGCATGTCTGTAGATATCAACATCACTGCAAGACTCTTGACCTACAACATGTACTGTATTGTTGGTGGCACTGGAGCAGATGCAAATGATATTGCTAACTCCAAAACCCATGATGCCTGGATTGCTCTTCGGAATCTCTATCAAGCATCAGGGATATCAGCACAGTTCAGCCTTTAAACTGACCTTGAGAATGTGAAGATCAGAACAGACAGCATTGAACAATTCACAAAGGACAAGAATCATGTCCAAACTCTCTTCAACAAGGTTGAACTTGCAGGAGACAAGCAAGCTGAATCTGCTCAAGCTATGCATTGCATGGTTTGGCTATTAAAACACCTCAATCACCTTGTGTCAAATTCGACACAATCTACCAACATTGGGAATTTAACCCAAGATCATGTCCACAACACTGTCCTTGCAGAGATCAATCTCAGAAAAGCGCAAGAAACATGAGGTCCTTCAAAAGCACATGCCAAAGCTGTCACAGAAGCATCGAATGCAACTGCAAACAAAACAAATTCTTTTGAGGGAGGGCTGCCACAACAAAACAGATGGCAGTTTCAAAACATGGGACAAAGCTCTGGACAAAACTCCAGCAAGCAGACCCAAGGTAAAGGAGGGAAAAAAGCCCAAAAGAAAGTATTTAAGCCTGGTGCCTCTCAACATCAAGAGAAAAAGCAACATAGACACTTATTTATCAAAACTGAAAGAAGAAAACTGGAAAAGGATGAGGATCTGGTGCAAAGATGGTAAAAGGCTTTGTAGAAATGATAGAAGAAGCAGAGTTTGAAGAATATGCTGAACATTTCTTTGATGCTGAGGAAGAAGCTGACATCGGAGACTGTCCTAATCCTCTCAGTACCACCCTCAATGGTGAACAGGATGATAGGATGAAGACACCAGTATGAACATGGCTGGTACACCACCTCAAGTATGGGATGCTTCATATACAGCACCACACACACCCATTCAACTGGCAGCATCACACAATCCATCAATTGTCTTGCTTCCAGAGGAGTCTATGCTCATTAGTAGGCCCTTTCTTATTCTGAAGTGTACCCTCTCATTCTAACCAACTTATTTGTGGAGACAACCTGCAGGAAGGCAGAGATACTTCTATTCAAACAGAAGGAGGAGGACAAGCACCTCTAGTATGCAACAGGAGAAAAGATAAAAAAAGGAAAAAGAAAGCAGATTCTATTTTGAGGAGGTTTAACTGATCAGACAGAAAATGTAATGTGGAAAGATCAACCTCATTGGTATGCAGATCAACATAAACTCTATGGTTCTTTTGGCTATGGTTATTACCATTTAAACTGGGATACCCCTGGGTATTATCCAAGGAATGATAATTATGGTCTAGACATAGGAGATCCAATGGATTATGATGTAAACCTTGAAGAGCACTCAACTTATGATAGCTGTTATACTGTGAGAGACTAGAACATGGGAATGAATGATTCAGCCACATCTTCTCCAATGCAAAACATATCTACAATCACAGACTTTCAAGCACAAGATCATTGGCTTGTTGACAGCAGATGTTCTGATCATTTTTTACCATATATAGATGACTTTGCCCACATAGAGAACAGAACTTGGTCTGCTAAAACTGCTGATAGTTCACCTTTGATAGAATACAGACCTGGAAGGTTATCATTCAATAAGATGGTGAACCTCCAGTCACCCTAGAAAAAGTCTGGTATACTTCAAAAGCAAAAGAGCATCTACTTTCTGTTCCAACCCTCACTCTGAATGGCTTCAGATGTGAGATTGAAGGAAAAGTTGGGACATGTATGGCAGACTAGTGATACAGGCATCTGCTTTATCACCACATTCTAAGTTACATTGGTTTCATTCATCTCAGATCACACCAATGTACCATCAAATATCCACACTGCAAGAGACCTCTTCATGTGAAATATGGCACCAGTGTTTTGGACACACAAGTGATAACACTCTCAGACATGGCATCAAAAATCTGACAGGCCTACCTCAATGTGCCATCCCCATGTCACATTATCCTTGTCAAAGGATGTGCTATGGGCAAAATGTCCAACAGATCCTTTCCAGACTCTTCAAAAAAAGCAACATGCACACTTGAACATTGAAGAGAGGTTGAATGACCTAGACTGCTATACATCTCCAGACAGAAAACTAGCAGGTCAGCAACACAAAGAAAAAAAATGAAGGGGTGATTGGTTTGTCCCAGGGGGAATTCATAGAGTAGAGCTCCACAGAAGAGAACCACAGGAATTACAGGAGGCAAAATGGATGATGATCAGAAAGAGCTCCTATGCTTCAGACATGGCTGATGAGCACAGGACTTGATTCTTCACAGATCAGGAGAGAAGGATGAAGAGATGTTCACAGACACAGCTGAATCACTGAAGATGACAAAGAACTGCACTCCAGATGGACAGAAGATAGATGGCAGATAGATAGATCATTTTGTGCTCCATGTGAAACACAGTTTTTATAGTCTGGGCACACCTGAGACTCTAAATACATGTAAAGAGCATGACAGGATTGAAAACCAGATCGTCAGATCAATGTATCCAGTGACCGGGTCAACAGAGCTGGATCAACCAGATGTAACACATCTCTATGAAATTCAACTAGCAGTGAAATTTTGGCAAGAATATTACCTGGTATCCACACTGTCAACACTGAGATTCAAGCATGGACTCAACATTTGCAAAGTTGGGCTCATTGAATAGAATCTGCTGGCAACAGCAATTCTTTCGACCAGGTGTGCATTTGAACCCCTTGCATTCAGCCAAAAGTCCTTTGATGTCATATCCATGCTCCTGCAAAATCTGCTCCATTCCCTTGAACCAACTGGCTTTTGTTGGATGGTCTGTGGGAAAGTAGAGTTGTTGAGGATCTCCATTTGAAAGCTGTGCCAGAGCCATCAGAATCTTCATCCTGCATGGCTTGCCATTAGAACCAAAAATGGTTTTTCCATCTGCATCTGTCATCATAATCACAATCCCCCATGTTTCTGAAGGCTTCTTCAGCATTGATCATGCTGATAAGGCATCATTGGCTCATTTCACATGGATGGTGGCATTGTCAATGATAAAGATATGATCTTCATCTGGGTAGTCACATTTGAGAATATCCATTGCCTGAGTGGTCTGCTTTTGAATTGCATCACTCAAGAAGTATCCTTCACAAGCTTTTCCAACCCTGAAAAGGACTTGAGCTGTTTCCTTTCCATCTCGTGATTGCAGAAACCCATAATTGACCAATATGAAATCTGTAATCATCAACGAGGCTCCTTCCCCTTTCAGCTGAGTGACTGCATCCTTGCTTTCATGCTCCCACACAACCTTGCAATGATCATTGGCATAGAATATTGACTCATCATGAAACCAAACAACAGCATGGCAAGTAGAGGGAGGAAGCAAAGGAGAATCTTCACAGGTAGGGTCATTATTTCACCATGTCCGTAAACAAGGCTCAATGTTTGTCCAAGCAGGCAAAAAGACATTTTGATGGTATTCAACAACATCTTCACATTCATAACCATCAATGTATTGCCCCTTTTTCTCACATTTCCAACAATAGCCCAATTTCTGTAACCACCACTGTGCCATTTTGACAGAGATTGTTTTTGTCATGCCATGGTGAGTCTGGACCTTAGGATCCTGAAAAAACTGAATGATGTCTCCTGCACAGGCATATTTGCCAATACCTTGCAAATGGAGTTTGATGTCTGATGCAAGCTCCTCATTCTCAATATGGGAGATCTGGCCACCTGATTTATGAGTTGGTAGATTCTGGAAATCCTCAATATACTGCCTAGTCCAGTGACAAAGGGAGCATGCAAACCAACCCCCCTTCTCCAAAGATCATGAGGTTTGCAATGAAGCTTTGTTCCACTGCCCTCTGACCATGCTTTTATTATCTCCAGTGGCTGTGAAGACAACAAGAAAATTTTTCATTGCCTGAAGCCATTCCTTCATGGAAGGATCAAGGTTGGAGTTTGGATATCCAGTTTTATCTGGCCTGGGTGGCCTAAGCAGTGTTCAAAGATCAGCTAATGCTTCTTCTGCAGCTTTGACAGTTGGGGAACACCATAGATGGCCACTGTAATCCTGCCGAGTAGAAGCTGCCATCCTATCACCACCATCCAAGCTGTTATTGTCCTCCATGTCTGAGTCATTGGTATTTGTATCTGCTTCTGTGGGAGTTCCCTCACTGTCTGAATCCACAGGAAGACCTTCATTTCAACAGGATGTGTAACTTGTGGCCCAGGCGGTCAGGTCTTTCATAGTATCATGCCATGAGTTGCCAGTCCCAGTCAAAACATTGTCCTCAAAGTTAGTGACTTTGGTTTGTGCGGGTGAGCTCAGTAGATCCAGCTCAGATCCCAGGCCAGTGATTTCACATTTGTTGTGATGCATAAATCTATTTTGGACCTCAAAGAGCACCTCTGGCAAATCGAGTGTTGACACTGATGGAAGGTGTGTAGCATTGCTATCATAATTACTACTGAAAGAAGCTCCAACAGGCTGGATTGAATCTTCATTACTGATGGTTGCCCAAGTTAAGAAAGACGAGACTCACTGGCATGTTTTCTTCTTTAAACTGCATGGCACCAGCCCTTGCTGGCTGTTCAAGTTCATTTCCATGTGCTCATTTCAATCTTTTTGCCTCACAAGCACCAGTGAGATTGACCCTCCTCTTCAAGTGAGCCTGCTTTAGTTTTGTCATGTGAGTGGGTGTTTGTTGAATGGCATTGGCAATGCAATGGCATCCCTCATCAGCAAGTGCTGGATTTCATTTGGACTTTTCTGCACTATGTCATAGTGTGAAAGAGCATCAATCTGTTATACTGGTCCTCGGAGTAGCTGGCTTTATATTCTACTCAATACAAGTGGTGTATTTAACTCATTTGCATGTTTTGTATTGACCTAAAAGTAAGCATCCCTTCATGTTGGCCCACTATAAGTTGTCACTGATTGTAACACTGTGGCATGTGATGTTGGTGGTTTCTGCATGACACCTACCTTATGCAAAATCATGCATGCCTATCAAAAGCTCTCTGGAAAGATGCAGTAGAAACAGCAACTTTCATGTATAACAGACAACCAATGTATCATCACAACTGGAAAACCCCTATTAAAGTCTTCAAAAGTGGTAACAAACCAGATGTCTCTTACTTCCAAGTATTCAGTTGTAAAGCATTTGTATACATCACTCCAGAATGAAGAAGTGGTAAACTCAGCACCAAAGCTGAAGAAATAACCTTTATAGATTATAAACCAAACACAAAAGGCTGGAGATTTTGATCAACAACCAGGAGGAGAGTCTTTGACTCTATTCAAGCTGTATTTGATGAATCAGTATTCCCTCATTGTCTCAAAGGCCAAGAAGATGGACCAATTCCAATTCCAGTAGAGGCTGAAGAAACAATAGCAAATGACATCCCTATTGATCAAGAAGATCAAGAATGTCAGGAAATACTGGCATAACCTCGAGATTTGGGAGCATCACTAACATTATCAAGAGCAAATTTAAATCCCAATCAACCACAGGCACCACTAGAAGGCAGTACGAGTGATGAAGACTCCTTAGGGGATCATCCAGACACATCTTCAACTTCAACAACATCACCAACTCCCTCTAAAGTCTCTACTCTGAAGAAGGTGGATCCACCACCTTCATATCACTCTGTAGCTCCTTTTCCTTTCAAACAAGAAAGGAAGTATCCACCATCAAAAGAAGACATAGACAGACACAAAGCAAAACATGGATTACTTGCACAAGAAGAAGTAACTGAACCAGAAGAATCTGATTCAATAAGGAAAAGAGACTGGATGCCACCAAGGCAAACTGAAGATGAATCTCTTGTCAGATTCAAGCATGTCCTCATCAATATTATCCTACAAGGAGAGAACATGAACAAACCTTCAAACCTACTCAAGAACCTGTTTGAAGATCCACAAGGATAGCCCAAAGAAGATTCCAATCAGACTCTGCTTATGGAGATATCACTTCTATTGAGATAGAACAACAGGGACTTAGGGCTTCAATGCAAACCCCTATTCAAGAGGATGCACAAATTCAGGAGGAGCAAGTTCAGGAAGAACAAGCTCATGATGAAGAAACGGAAGAACCAATCAATCAAGAAGGATTAGAACAACTCTATGAATCAATGTCTAGCTTAGTTGCTTGACATTCAATCAAACAAGTGTCAAACTTCAGACAAGACAGACAAGTCATGTCACAAGGTTGGATAAATGGACTATTGTCAGCAGCAGTAACAGGATCTGCTGATTGGAAAGTACCAATACACTACAAAGACATTGCCAAGCTACTGCAAGAACAACAGAATACATGGCAGACTGCATGTGAAGATGAAATGAAATCTCTACATGACAGGAAAGTCTGAAAGCTTGTAGATTTGCCCAGGGACTGTCAACCAGTGAAAGGGAGATGGGGTTTTGCTATCAGAACAGGGAATTATGTCAAAGAAAGATACATTGCAAAAGGCTTCACACAAATCTTTGGTGTGGACTATGAAGATACCTTTTCACCTGTCACTCAATTCGAAACAATCAGGTTCCCTCTAGCTATAGCAGTGCTACATGATTGGGAAATATCAGAGCTAGATGTCAAAACAGAATTTCTGTATGGAGATTTTGATGAAGAGATCTACATAATGCAACCAGAAGGCTTCATAGATCCCAGGAGTCCCCCAAAAGTCTGTCTGTTAAATAAAGCCATATATGGACTAAATCAAGCCATGCTCCAATGGAAAAAGGCACTCCATGCTTCTCTTATCAAATTTGGCTATCAAAGGCTATATGCACTTGCTGGAGTTTACATAAAGAAGAAAGGAAAAATCTTGATCATCATTGTGATATATGTTGATGATGCACTTTTCATGGGTAGTGATAAAACACTAGTTCTCAAAGAAAAAGAATGTTTCATGAAGAGATAGGAATGTAAAGATCTTGGAGATGCAAAGGAATACCTATTCATGAGAATAACTGGAGATCAAATCAAGCAAACTCTTTTCCTTGACCAAATACCCTATGCTGCAAAAGTCATCAAATGCTTTGGTCAAGAGAACTGCAAAACAGTTACAACACCTTTACCCTCTGGATACAATTCTATGCCATCAACACAGGAAAAACCTGACCTCAAAATTCGAAGCCTCTTTCAATCAGTGATGGGCTTACTTCTATTTCTAATGCTCAGAACATGACCAGACGTTCCTTTTGCAGTAATCAAAATGTCACAGTTCTCTGCAAATCCAACAGAAGAACATTTGTAGAAGGCAATCTGAATAGTTTGCTATGTTTTTTTGACAAAGAATTTGTGCATCAGGTAATTTGCAAGTGGTCCTCAAAATGGTCAGATAGCATACTCTGATACAGACTGGGCTGCAGATGCAGAAACATCAAGATCCACCACAGGATATGCTATATTCCTTGCAATTGGAATAATCTCATGGCTGTCAAGGTGACAAAAGCACATTAGACTCTCATCCACTGAACCAGAATACTGTGGAATGATAGAAGTGGCAAAGCCAATAGTCTGGATGAGAATCCTATTTGAAGAACTGTGCTTTCTACTCAAGCAAATCCCTCTACATGTTTGGACAATCAAGGTGCAATGTTTTTAGCATCGAACCCTGTACAGGAAGGTCACCCAAAACATGTCAGAAAGGATGATCACTACATCCGAGAAGCCATCGAGTTTAAAGAAGTTGAACTTAAAGAAGTTGAACTATTCTATGTCAAAACTACAAAACAATTTGTGGATATCTTCACAAAAAATTTGGGAAATGTCAAGTTTCAAGAAAACATAAAGCCTTTGAAATCGATTCCATATCCTTCAAGTATGTAACATTCTAGTGAGGAGGAGTGTTGAGATTGTATGAATGAAACACTAGGTCTTGTGCTCTGTTAATACAGGCAGACCATAGTGCTAATACACTATTCATATTAATAAAGATATAGGTTGAGTATTAGGCTTGACTGTCACACCAGTCAAACTTAATTAAAGGTGTAAACTTAGTTACACTTCAGGATCGACCACATGACAATTAGATGCAGTCTTTATGACTCAGATATGATGTCATTGGTCTGGAGCTTTCCTAGCTCCACAACTGCTGTGTTGAATCAATCCAGATCCAACTCCACCTATTTGAAATAAGTGGAGCAGCATGACCGATCCTATGATATCATTCTGACATGATCAACCTTGTCCTAGCTACATCACATACAAGTACACACAAGTCTCTGGATGTATTTAAAAGCAATAAGTGCTGTGATGTAATTAACAACAAGATTCATTTCCCCTTGAGATCAAGATCCTAAGAAGCTCTACAAGGGTTGAAGAATTTTAGTCTCTATCTCTGTGAGCATCCTCAACTCACCTCTCTCTTCTCTGCCCTGCACAACAGGAGTACCCTTGTATCCTCCTCTTATTAGAGACTGACTGTCCTCAGTCAGCACAGCCTGGCTGATCTAATATAAGTCACAGATTGAGATCAGTTGTTCATGTGATCAAAAATGGGGATGAATGGGATAAGGTCCAGACAATGGCTGGATTGGGACAATACTGCAGCAAATGCTAAGACATGACACATGGTTGGTCAACAGGGTGTTTTCATCTCACTCCACTCTTCCTTTGCTACATCATTCCTCTTCTCCTCTCTATCCACCATGCTCAATGCCCTCTTCACCTCTGTTCTCAAGCTCAATGATGCCTTGCCCATTATCAATACTGCCAAGGCCATGGCAGAGAAACAAGCTGCCAACATGTGGATATGGCTTGATGCGATAATCAAGACCCAGCTAAATGATGGGAACATGGTACTTGAGAAGCAAGATATGTGGTGCCACAAGTTAGATGGGACACTGGTGTATGGCTCCCTCTTTCTCTTATCATATATGGTCCTACCACATCCTAGCAGACTGAACTTGGGACTGCAATGTGGCTCATCAAGGATATGGGCACAGTGGTGGAACAACTACCACCTGAACTTCTCAAGGCACTTTAGGAGGCTGAAGAAGCAGCTGATGCATATAAGGCCTAGGCTTATGAGGCCACACAAGCCATGGATTCAGCACTGGCCTCTGCTTGAATGGAGGTCAACAAAGAATCTGGTGATTCCCAAGCTCCCTTCCTCACACACAACATACCTGTTACAGTCACCTCCACACCTTTCCATCACTTTTTACACTTCTGACAACACTTAGAATGTTTGACACACTGGAAGCATGGAAGTGCAGGAACTTGAAAGCTCAGAAGCATGCCAGAACTGTGGGAACTTGGAACCCGGAACCTTGAAAGCACTGGAAGCAGAAGAGTTCAACCAGAATTTTGTATTTTATCATGTAAACCCTTTCTATTCGTACAGTATGTCATGCTATGCATTTCAGACCCTCCCAGAACATTCCTATGTCTTCTGTGCATCACCCATGACTCTAACATCATTTTCCCTTCCCCTTTACTAGTGAAAGCAGCCTAGAGCTTTAAGTGATTCTGAGTTGTATCATTAGAACACGACTTTCCTTTTCTTCTACCCTGCTTTCAGGTCATGAAGTGCCAAAGGTCTTTGGAAAAGAACCTCAGTATGGTGACAGAAGTCGTTTTGAAGCTCTGAAGGGAAGTTGGTTGACGCTTACCATCCCTTAGTGTCTTCTCTAGGTTTTAGTAGTGATTGCTTGACAAGGGTCAAGCAGGCCTATCACACAGAACAAGAAGTAGTGGAGTTTATCAAGGGAGCTGTAGCACAGGCTTTCCTTGGTACCCTTTCTTACCTCTGCTCCCACACAGGCTGGGAGTCAGACAGAGGAACCCTAGTTGACACACACAACTATGAGAAGGGGGAGTTATCAGATTGTCACTCCAGAATGCTAGAGCTGTTGGAAAACATACCACCACCATCCCCAGTTCCATTCCTCATCTATCTGTACTGAGAAGTGCTGGAAGCATGAGAAGTGCTGGAAGAGCCAGAACCCTTTCTGACCAAGATACTTCACCTCTTTGTGTCTCAGGAGATATGTGAGCAGTTGGAAGCCTTTGATAGGCAAAGGGACAATAGACTTGCTACAGGAGCATTTTTCAGGAGAAAAGAAGTAAGAGAAAGGTACATGACTCCTATTCCACAGCATAGATGAAGACAATGCTGGAAGTACTGTAAAAATAGTGAGTATATGATTGTATTGATTTACTCCAGAATTCCTCATACCCATGTACAAAGTTTCACTACAGCCCTATCTTTTCTACTAGAGCCCTTATGATATTATGTCTACACAATTGAATGAAATCCTGGCTGATCCTGCCATTGACTGGACTAAAAAGGTTGATGCAATTTTAAATGAATTTAATCAGTTTCTTGGAATGTATCAACAGTTAGAGGCAAGACACACTGCCACTAGAGCCTTGCTGGACCAGGCCAACCTGCAGATTCAATAGTTCAAGAACCAGGCCACCTCATTCACACAGGGTCAAGGATCTAGATTGGAAGGTAGGTTCTCCTGAAAGATTGAAGTCTTTGCTGATCCTGGAGACTATGATGGAAGCTGTGCCAAATTCAAGGAATGGTGGGCTAAGAATAAGGGGAGACTCAGGATTAATAGGAGAGTCATTCCTGAAGGATCTCATGAGGCAGTTGTTGTAGCATTGTCACACTTCAAGAGGGTGAGAGTTGGAAAGTTTGCAGAAACCTGGGTAGCACTATGAAATAACTATCAATGAGACACATTGGTCTCAGATATTGAAGGACTCTTTAGATCCACAAACCAGATAGATTGGACCTGGGATCAACTCCAGAAGTTGACCCAAGGAAGGATGGCTACAGGTAGAGATCAACATGGGTAAACCTGTGGGTATCTGAGGTCATACCCATACCCATACTCATGAAAAACCCATACCTGCACTGTGGGTATGGGTACAGATACAGGTTTGCACTTGGGTACCTATAGCACATATATCCATGGTCAACCGGGCATCATTGTCATTGTCATTGGGGTTGTGTCAGTCTGCATGTCATTGTAGCACTGTCATACCCACACCTGTACCAGTGCCTAAACTCAGTTAGTTTTCCTAAACTGGCTCTAAGGCCTCTGGTTTGGCCCAGCCTGGCTCAGGCTCAGGCTTAGGTTCAAGCCTCTACCCACGCCTGTCTGTCCTGTTTCCATTGCAGGTGCTCACACATGGACTGGAGGATAAGGGCAGGAGGGGCAGCAACATGAGGACAATGTGGCTGCCACCAAAATGTGGTCGCCATGTCATTGTCATGTGATCATGTGAGGGTGACAGTGAGGCGAGAGAATGAAAGGTAAGAGGGGTGGTGACACAGCAACATGCAATGATGTGGCTGCCATGAAAACATGGTTGCCACATTGTTATCATGCAACCATGTGAGAGTGATGGTGAGGCAAGAGGATGAGTTGGGCAGCAAGAGGGCAAGAGGGTCAGTGACATGGTAACATGATGATGACATGGCTGCCACAAAAACCTGGTTGCTGCATCATCATTGCATTGTTGTGCAAGGGAGAGGGTGAGTGTGACAGTGAGGTGAGAAGACAAGATGGGCAGCAGGAGGCCAAGATCAAGAT
>JBBPTO010001508.1:0-15337 GCA_038094155.1 Pulveroboletus cf. aberrans
TCAATTTTGGTATTCAGATGTTTGATTGATTCAATTGGTGTGCTCTATAGAGAAAATAATTCAGTAAGATTGCAATTGTATACTGAATGTTCTGTGCCTTGCTTGGAATAAAATATCAGGAGTGTACCAGGGTTTTCCTATTGTACAGGGCAGAAATAAGAAAGGTTAGTCACAAATACTCACCAAGACAAGGAATAGGGTTCTTGTGACCAAGTTTGTGTAATTTAGATTTGATAAGATCAACTCTTGTAAGCTTTTTAGAAGCTTGATCTCAAGAGGAGAAATGAATCTTGTTATCATTACACCATGATATCCATTGTCTTTAAATATATCCAGGGACTTGTACAGTGAGCTCAAAAACCCTTTCCATGTTTGCCTTATTTGCAGTGTGTGATGCACACTGCCTACCCCTGTGGGGGTTTCGCTTAGCTTTTGCAGAGTTATAAATGGAGCATGCTTCCGGCTATCAGATTGGTCTCTGAGTCATGTGATATAATTCACATGGCATGGAGATATGGCCATTTTAAAATAGTGATGTCATGGAAAGAGTTTTTGAGCTTTTGAATTGGTAACCAGGATCATGGTTATGTAGTAGAATAATAGGCTGTATTTGCTTGTACAAACAAATACATACATAGCAATAGCATGTCTGAGTTTAAAAAAGTTTACATACCTCTTAGTTTTCAACCACCATCATGGTTAGATCTCTCTCTCTTATTCAATAAAATTTGATCCTTTCTCTACTTGATGCTGGCCAATCTGGTGAAGCCATTGCCAAGCAAACTGGTGTCAGCCCTTCTGCTATATCCAAACTTCACTCCAAGTGTTGTTCTACCCTTCCTAAAGCTGTGGGAGGCTGCCCTTGCAAGCTTTCACCTACCAACATTCACCATGCCCACACCTTATCACCTCTGGAAAAGCTGAAAATGCTGTGAAAGTGACCAATCCCTTACCAATTATCAACCAACCCCTCTCTGCCAGTACAGTCCATCTTAACTTGAAAAAATCTGGTATGAAGGCTTTTGTCAAGTCCAAACATCCTATCCTCTCTGCTAGACATCACAAGGCTTGTTTGGACTTTGCTTATGCTCACAAGGATTGGACTGTGGAGGACTGAAAGAAGGTGATATGGTCAGATGAGACCAAACTCAATAGTCTAGGGTCAGATGGGCACAAATGGATATAGAAAAAGGCAGGTGAGGGGCTTAGTGATAGGCTGGTACAAGGAACCCTCAAGTTTGATGGTGATTTCTTAATAATGTGGGGTTGTGTGACTTGGGAGGGGGTGGGACTTACCACCAAGATTGATGGTAGGATGGATGGTAACCTTTACCTTCAGATTTTGAAGGATGAACTTAAGCAAACACTGGCATATTATGGTCTTAATCCTCCTGACATCATTTTTCAGCAGGATAATGATCTCAAGCATACCTGCAAAAGGGTCAAGGAGTGGTTAGAGGAACAGGAATTTAGGACTATGATCTGGCCTGCACAGTCTCCTGACCTAAACCCTATTAAACACCTCTGGGTTATCTCAAAAGAAGGCTTGCAGAGCATGAAAACCCTCCTAGTGAAATTCATGAATTGTGGGCAAGATTTGAAGAGGAGTGGGAGGGAATACTAGTTGAGGAGTGTCAAAAACTAATTGAGAGCATGCCTAGAAGGATTTAAGCAGTGCTCAAAGCAAAATGAGGTTATACAAAGTACTAATAATACCCAAATACCCTTGTAAATGCAAAAGCTCAAAAATCCTTTCCATGACATCACTGTTTTAAAATGGCCATATCTCCATGTCATGTGAATTATATCACATGACTCAGGGATCAATCTGATAGCCAGAAGCATGCTCAGTTTATAACTCTGCCAAGGCTAAGTGACATTCCTACAGGGGTAGGCAGTGTGCATCACACAATGTGAATAAGGCAAACATGGAAAGGGTTTTTGAGCTCACTGTATATGATATAATCACAATCAGCTTGATGATGTCAATATGACATCAAAGGACCTGACATGCTGCTTCACTTATTTGAAATAAATGGAATTGGATCTAGATTGATTCTGTATAGCAGTTTTAAAGCATAGAAAGGTCCAAATCTATGACATCATAGCTGAGTCATATAGACTTCATCTAGACTTGTCGTAAGGTTAATTTTTTTGAGAAGATTACACTTTCATTAGTCATGCTTAATGCTTGATCTGTTTCTTTAATAACATGAATAGTATATTGACACTATAGTCTGCTTGTATTAATAGAGCACAAGACCTAGTGTTTTGATTCACAGAATCTCAACACTTCTCAGTAGAATGTTATATACTTGAAGGATATGGGATGAGCTTTAAAGCCTTCATGTTTTCTTGAAACTTAACATCTTTCAGATTCTTGATAAAGATATCTGTGAATTGTTTTATGATTTTGACATAAAATAGTTCAACTTCTCTTAGCTTGATGGCTTCCCAGATGTGATGATCATCCTTTCTGACATGTTTAGCACCTTGATTGTCCATGCATAAGGAAATTGGCTGGAGTGGAAAGCCTAGTTCTTCAAATATGATTCTCATCCAAACTATTTGCTTTGTCACTTCTGTTATTTCATAATATTCTACTTTGGTGAATGTGAGTCTAACATATTTTTATCTTCTTGAAAGCCATAAGACCATTTCATTTGCTAGAAATATAGCATATCTTGTGGTGAATCTAGCTGCTTCAGTATTCCAGCCCAGACTGTATTGAAGTATGCTATATGATCATTTTGAAGAACATTTGCAGAATATTTGATGTACAATTTCTTTATCAAAGGAATATAGTGAACTATCCAGATTTCTTCTGCAAATGTTCTTCTGCTAGATTTGCAGAGAACCATAACATCATGAAAACTGCAAATGCAATGTCTGGTCTTGTTTCAAGCATTAGAAAGAGATCCAAGCCTATTACTGATTGAAAGAGGCTTAGTTCTCTTGACCAAAGTGCTTGATGACCTTTTTAGAATAGTTTATTTCATTAAGGATAAGAGTTTGTTTGGTTTAATCCCTTGTTATCCTCATGAATATTCCTTTGCATCCCCAGGGTCTTTACATTCTTGTCTTTTCATGAAAAATTCCATCTTCTTGAGAACTAGTATCTTGTTACTACCTATTAAAAGTGCATCATTAACATATATCACAATGATGATCAAGATCATTCCTGTTTTTTTATTTATGTAAACTCCAGTATTGGCATATAGCCTTTGATAGTCAAATTTGATGAGAGAGGCATGGAGTACCTTATTCCATTGGAGTATGACTTGTTTTAACCCATATATGGCTTTATTTAATAGACAGACTTTTGAGAGATTTCTGGAATCTATAAAGCCTTCTGGTTGTGTCATGTACAGTGACCTTCAATACTGTTGCAATGCCTAACCCCAACATGGGATGCAAAGCACTCTGCAATCACCTGTGGAAATTTCACTTAGCTTTGGTGGAATAAAACAAAGCACAAACGCTTGGCTACAAATCGGTCTCAGAATCATGTGGTTTGGCTCAGTGGCTATGGAGCTATGATGATATTAAATCAGCAATACCATTGCAACAGTTTTGCACCTTTATTATTAAGGGTGTATCTAATACTTTGTATAGCCTCCATTTGCTCTGATCACTGCTTTAAACCTTCTAGATCTGCTTTAAACCAGCCTTTGACACTTCTCAGCTGGTATTTTGTCCCATTCCTCCTGAATTCTCTCCCACAACTTTAAAATCCCTTTAAAGGGGTGTTCATGCTCTGCCAGCCTTCTTTTTAGATAATACAGATATGCTCAATGGGACTATGGTCATTAGACTATGCAGGCCATACCATAGTCATAAAATCATGTTCCTCTTGACCTTCTTGCAAGTATGCTTGGGGTCATTGTCCTGTTGAATAATGATGTCAGAAGGATTGAGACCATAATACTGCATGGATTGTTGCAGTTCATCTTTCAATATCTGGAGGTATAGATTCCCATCCATGCTACCATCAATCTTGATAGCATATCCAACCCCATTCTAACCCATACAGCCCCACACCACCACAAAACCACCTTCAAACTTGACTGTTTCCTCAACCAACCTGTTACTAAGCCCCTCTTCCAACTTTTTCCAAGTCCATTTATGTCCACATGACTCTCAGTGATTGATTTTGGTCTCCCCAGAGCTTATGACCTTCTTTCAGTCATCCACAGTCCAATTCCTATGGACATAGGAAAAATCCAAATAAGTCTGACAATGCTTGGCTGAGAGAATAGAGCATTTGGACTTGACTACAGTCTTCATAGCACTTTTCTTCAAGTGATGACCCACTGTGGTGGCAGGTAGAGGCACCCAGACAAGCTGGATAAGAGCTTTTGTTACTTGAACAACATTCTCTGCCTTTCTAGAAGAGATTAGATGAATAGAATGATGGATATTGATAGAGGACAGCCTGGATGGGCAACCTTCAGTGGATTTTTGAAGCTCAAAACACTCTTTGGAGTGGAGTCTAGATATGGTAGACATATGAAGACTAATAGCAGTTGCAATAGAGTAGGCAGATTGGCCAGCATCAAGCATAGAGAGAATATCAACCTTTTAAGTAGCAGAAAGGGATGTTATGATGATAAAGGTTGAAAGGAAAAAGTGTGTAAAGTATTTTTCGACCTCAGATATATTATTTGTATGTATATCTTTATCTGTATAAGCAATTGAGATCAAATATAATTTCATTTCAATGAGATTCTGCTGTCTCTTAAAAGATGCAAAACTATTGCAATGACATTGTTGATTTAATATTATCATATCTTCACAGCTATTAGATCAAATCACATGATCATGAGACCAATCTACAGCCAACAGTCTATACTTTGTTTGATTTTCCCAAAGCTAAGTGAAAATTCCACAGGTGATTGAAGGGCACTTTGTGCCCTGTGTTGAGGTTAGGAATTGCAATGGTTTTTGAGGTCACTATATATGAAGCCAACCAGGCATGTATTCAAGTGGTCTGCTGGCTTACACAGAACCTCAGAGGCTTGACCTCCAAATATCACTACCAGTGGGTGACTCTTGCCATCACACCAGGCTTGAAAATATAGTGCCATCTCTAACAAGGTCAGCTGGACTTCTATATAGCAACCACAGACCTTATGAATGTAGGCATGATGTCAACAGTTAGTCAAGCTGGTCAAGATGCTCTACAGTGCATGCTAACACGTACCACTGGAGACAAGACTCCCCATAATCAGAGTGAAGGTGAAAAAAAAAACACTATACAGCGCATGCCAGCACCAGCTTAATACATGGTAGAGTATAGTGAGGGTAGTGAATAAGGGATAATGTGACTGGGGATGTTACAAGAACTTATCTGAAATTCTTGAGCTGTCTATTGGCAAGTTTATATAGTACAGGGCATGTGTGATTGTGTTTGTATCATGTCATCCACATATAATAACTATAGAAGATTGTAGAATATCATAGAACATTCAAAAACTTCTGATCTGTCTGCTTGCTCTAGAGCTGGCCAATAGAAGCACTGTATTTGAAATGTGATTAGTCAGTAACTTTAAAGCTGGCCAATAGAAGCTGCTGAGCCATTAATAGAAACCCGTGAATTTGTCATGATAAGTCATAATACAAGAATACTCTGAAAGGTCACAGAATCATAATGAATCAGACTTTATAGAAAGTCACAGAATATTCTGGAATAAGCATGTGCCAGCCCATTGACTCACCATATAACTGACCATGGAATCAGACCATGTGACCTTAAGTCAAGTGATCTAAAGTTATGTCACATGTGACCCCCATTTGAGTGTGAGACAGTATAAGAACATAATAGAAAAATAAAGAGAAATGGAGAGAAAAAGACATATTGTGTCATAAGGCATGTTGTATTGTAACAGTAGATCTATTCATCAAGATCCTCATACAGGAATGCTGTTTTGACATCTAGTGCTGATATTTCTCACTCATGTAGTGCTGCTAAAGCTAGAAGAAACCTGACTGTTTCAAATCAAGTGACAGGTGAGAAGGTGTCTTTGTAGTTCATACTGAAGATTTGTGTGAAGCCTTTTGCAATGTATCTTGCTTTGACATGGTTGCCTGTTCTAATAGCAAAAAACCATCTCTTTTTGGCTGGTTAACAATCTCTGGGCAAATCTACAAGCTTCCAGACTTTTCTATCATGCATAGATTTCATTTTGTCTTGACATGTAGCCTTCCATGCTTTCTATTGTTTCTGTGGTAGCTTGCCAATGTTTTTGTAGTGTATTGGCACTTTCAGTCAGCAAACCCTGTTACTGCTGCTGCCAGTAATTCATTTATCCAACTTTGTCAAATGATTTGTTTAGCCAAATGTTAACTAACTAGTTTAATGTTGATTCATACAGATGTTCTAAACCTTCTTGATTGGTTGGATTTTTCATTGCTTTATCATGAGCTTGTTCTTCTTGAACTTACTCCTTCTGAATTTATACATCCTCTTGAATAGGAGTTTGTATAGAAGCATGAACTCCTTGTTGTTCAATCTCTATGGGAGTAAGATCTTTCATAAGCAGAATCTGGTTGGATTCTCCTTTGAGCTATTCTAGTAGATCTCTGAACAGGTTCTGGAGGAGGTCTGAAGCTTTGTTCACATTTTGTTCTTGTAGATAATATTAATGAGGATATGCTCTGAATCTTATAAGATATTCATCTTCATTTTGCCTAGATAGCATTCAGTCTCTTTTTCTTATTAAATCAGATTCCTCTGGTTCAGTTACTTCTTATTGTGGAAGTAATTTTTGTTTTGCTTTGTATCTGTCTATATCTTCTTTTGATGATGGACATGTCCTTCCTTGCTTGAAAGAAGAGGGAGGTACAAAGCAATGTGAAGTGGTGGTTCCATCTTTTTAGAAGTGGTGACTTTTTTTGAAAGAGTTAGTGATGTGCTAGAAGAAGGAAAAGATGATGTTTCTGGATAATCTCCTAATGAGTCTTTATCAGTGGTTCTGCCATCTAGAGGTGCTTATGGTTGATTGAGATGCAAATTTGCTCTTGGTATTGGTAGGAATACTACCAATTCTCAAGGTTTTACTAGTATTTCTTGAGATTCTTGACTTTCTTTATCAATAGGGGTGTCATTTTCTATTGTTTCATTGGCCTCTACTGAAATTGAAATTGGTACATCTTCATAACCTTCGAGACAATGAGAGAATACTGATTCATTAAAAATGGCTTGTGTAGAGTCAAAGACTCTTCTTCTGGTTGTTCGCCAGAATGCCCAGCCTTTGAACTGAGTTTATCTCTTTTTTGTTCTGGAGTAATGCTTTACAGCTGAATACTCAGAAGTAAGAGACTTCTAGTTTGCTATCATTTTTGAATATTTCAATAGGGGTCTTCCAGTTGTGACAATGCATTGGTTGTCTGTTATAGATGAAAGTTGCTATTGCTATTGAATCCTACCAAAAGGATTTTAGTAGGCATACATGATGTTGCATAGATTCTTCTTTTTCCATTATGGCTCTGTTAAATCTCTCTGCTCAATCATTTTGTTGAGGAGTGTGAGGCACTGTTGTTTTATGAGTGATATCTCTGAAAGTAAAGAATGCATGAAGTTTGCCCATGAATTCTCCTTTATCTGAATAAATGGAGGTGAGTTGTTGACCAGTGAAGATTTCAGCTCAAGAAATCATGTTTTGAAAGTGTTATGCAACAGCAACTTTGTCTCTGAAAAATGAAACAAGTAAAATTCAAAGTGATCATCTATAAAAGTAAGAACATAACATGATCTTGATATTGGTTCCACAGAATAGAGACCCATAAGGTTAGTGTGTACCAGTTCAAGCATACATGTCACTCTTTTCAAAGAGTCTGGAAAGGATCTGTTGTACATATTGCCCATAGCACATCCTTTACAAGAAGGATGAGACATGGGTATGGCACATTGAGATAGGCCAGTAAGATTTTTGATTCCATGTCTCAGTGCATTGTTACTAGTATGACCAAAGCACTGGTGCTGTATTTCATATGAAGAGGTCTCTTATAGTGTAGCAGCTTAGTTATTCATTGGTGTAATGTGAGACAACTGAAACCAATGTAAATTTGACTGTGGTAAAAAAGCAGACACCTGTATCACTAGTCTTCCACACTTGTTTCAAATTTTGGATTCTTTCTCTTTGGTTTCACATCTGAAGCCATTCAGAATAAAAGTGGAAAATGGGAATGGACACTTTTTTGCTTTTGGAGTATGCCAGATCTTTTTTAGAGTGACCAGAGATTTATCATTTTGTTGAATAATAACCTTTTCAGGTTTATATTCTATCAAAGGTGAATTGTCAGCAGTTTTAGCATACCAGGTTCCATTTCCTATATAAGCAAAAATGATTCATAAATTGTTACAATCTCTTTTCTACTTTTTCTACTTCTTTTTTTCTACTATTTTTCCATTATTTTATTATGCTTTCTCATACTCAAATAGGAGTTATATGACTTAACGTCACATGATCCATTACATGGTCTGTCACATGGCATGGATAGTCATATGCTCATTTCAGAAGGTTCTATGGCCTTCTATGGAGTCTGACTCAATATACATACTTCTATGACATTCCATGACCTTCTAGAGTGTTCTTCTGCTGTAACATATCATGGCTTCTTATGAACAATTCAGGGCTTCTATTGATAACTCAGCAACTTCTATTGGCTGGCTATGAAGTGGCTGACTGATTGCCTGCCTCATTTCCCTTGAACCCTTGACTCTAGACCCACCTTAGGGAGGAATTGGATATTGTTGTTGGAATTGAAGAGCAAGTTCAGGAATGGCAGCAAGAAGGGTATTTACCCAACAATGGCAACACCTTTGTGTACTAAATTAATATAGGAATTAGATGGCTGCTGCACTTGCTGTCCAAGATTGCCAATGGTTCTCTCCATAGTTCATTGTGCATAGCAAATCAGAGGGCCTTTATGGATTGTTTCAGTGACAAGATGAACAACTTGGTGTATACATGGGTGGATGAACTGAATACAACATTCTTGATATTGATAGTAAAGGTCCTCAAGAGAGCATTTCCATTGGCAAAGTAAGGTCTGTGCAGTTGTGATAGAATCATCATTGATGTGATGCTGACACATAATCTGAAAATCTTCAGCTAACTTGCAATGGTAAGCCAAGTATCTGTTTAGTAGAACATTGTACAGAAGGATGGGGCCAAGATCAAACGTGTGGAGTTGAAACTCCCAGATCTTGTAATTTGATGTGAGTTTTTAAGTCATATTGTAAGGCCAGATGCCAAATGAGCCTGGCAGATAGGCCCCTGCCCTTGCAACCGATTTACCATGCCACTTCCAAGCAGAATTGTCCACAAACACTGGCCAGTCCCAAGTGTCAATATTATCAAGATTGTTGCAATCAATGGTGCCTCACCAGAGTGAGATAAGGAAATCACTGAGATTGGCTACAAGGTGTATAATATCAGTAGTCATGCAGAAGGGAATGCCAAGGAAACACCATGGTGAGAGTCCAAGAATCAGTGAGGGTGTTATGATCAGCCCCTTTTTCCTCTTAACACTTACATATGCATGGGTATAAGTCCCAACTTGGATGTTCTTTTCTTTTCATTGCTGACTACAATACCATGACTCATCATCCATTTCTATCACATTCTATGTGATTCCATTTGCTCAGTCAGTGATTCCTTTCATTGCATTTCATTACATTCTATGCCTACCATAAACTCTTTTATGTATATAAACCCACATCATCGTTCATGTAATCTCCAGTCTAGTCTTCCCTTTCTCTTCCTTGTACCACCATCTCTGGAATACATCAGTGTTCCCATTCCACAATATAGGCTCAAGGGTAGCCTTAGATACCCTATTTCTCTAGATTGCTGTGAACCACCCTTAAGTTGGAAGTCTCTATCATCAACCTTGTCAATCACCCTTAAGTGGGAAGTCCTCGTCATCTGTCCTCAATAGTAGGCAGACTCCTTGCCCACCATTAACTCAGTAGTATCTCTCATCCACTGTTAACTTGGTAGCATCTCATATTGCCATACCTTGTTAGTAGAGAGGCCCTAAGACACCTTGCTTTAATCAAGTATCATCACCCTTGTTCATGGTTAAGTCTGAAGCTTCAAAGGTTCTACACCTGCCCTTATCAAGGTCAGATGTAACAAAAGACTAGACTCTTCCTTCATATCTGGCTACTATCACATAAGCCACCATTCACCCTTATTGCCCCTCTGCCAACCCCCTTCACAGGGAATCCTTTCATCACCAACATGCATCACCACCTCAAGTGGAAGATTCATCTGACCCCTCTGACCACAAACCTGAGTTGCCTTCTGATCAAGAGGCTACTACCCCTGTCACACCATTCAACCCACCTCCCACTATTCACCACTGCATCAATTTACAAAGCACCTCTGTCACCTCCACCCCCATGACCTCCTCAAAACCAGTCAAACTTTATCTCACTAGGCCCAAGGCCTATAATGGAGACCCCTCAGAAGCCATACTATGGATTACCTCTGCCAGGTCCTATATGCTAGTCAACAAGAACATCTACAACATCGATCATAAGAAGATTGGCTTCCTTCTCTCATATATAAATGAAGGCCCTGCCAAGCAGTGGGCCAAGTTCAAGTGTTTCAAAGCCCTTGAGACTGACAACTTCAGCACCCTCAAGGATTTCATCAAGGAGTTCAAAGCTGCCTTCAATTGAGGCAACACTGAGCAAGCCACCCTATCCTGGCTCACTACCCACCACATCAAGAAGGTTTTCCAACTCAATAACTACATCACTAAGTTCCTTCTCCATGTCAGGAAGGCAGGTTGCACCTATCCCCCACTTGCCTCAGATGCCACTGCCCACCAAACCTTGATCCAGTTCTTCTGGGTTGGAATTCCAGTTGCTCTTATGAGGAGGATCAACTCCATGGATACCATACCTACCTCTATTGAGAAATGGATCACCCAGTCCTCTCATTTCAAGGTGCAGTGGGATGAAGGAGATGCTGTGGCTTGCCAACACCACAGATCCTCCATCACCCAGATTCACCAATATACTAGACCCACCCTGAAATCCACCAAAGACTCTGACACTATGGACGTTGATGTCATCCACCTTCCAAAGCTGACCCCCAAGGAATAGAAATAATGCTAAAAGAAGAACCTATGCTTTAGATGCAGAAAGAAGGGACACAGCTTCCACAACTGCCCCATTTATTCCTCCACTCCCACTTCACAGGTCAAGAGGATGACCAATACTGATATTCCACCAGACCTTCCTAGGCTTCAAGATATAGAAGATGATAATAATGGTAAAGAGTCAAAGAAGACCACCATAGGGAGGGTCAGGATAATGGATTTTTGAAACAGGAAGTTATAATGATGCATGACTTCCCCTCCTATCTCAGTGCAAATGTACTTGTAAATGCCAAAGCTAAGCAATTGATGAGAATCCCCATTCAACTCATTGATCCCTTGCACTCAATGAAAGCCATTAACACCTTCACCATCATAGACAGTGGTGCAGACATTAACTGCATCAACTGGGACTTTGCCAGGAAGTATAAACTTTCTATCACTCATCTCTCAACTCTGATACCCATCCACAATGCAGATGCTTCCATAAATCAAGGAGGGTCTGTATGCTTCAATTGTAATCTCTTCACCAACATTAAAGGGATAGCCCAATGAACTGAGTTCTATGTCATAAACTGTGGCAACTCCAACATCCTCCTTGAAATGCCCTGGCTAGCAAAAATAAATCCAGCAATTAACTGAGAGACCCATACCCTCAATATCCCTGAATCCAAAGATGAATCTCAGGCTGTATATGAGACCTTCTCCACCAACACCAAATGACACTATGACCACCTTGCCCATTACTTCCTAAGACCCCCTTGTCACCACATGGTCCATGAAGTCTTTGATGCCCACCTCTGGAATTACTGGCAGCAGGCCACTGAAACTGACTTCACCATCACCTGAGTCCAGGACTACCACTATCAACATGGAATGTCCACCAACCACCTTCACAAAGGAGGGGCATACTGCATTCTCAACTTTGACATCATTGCACACATCAGTACCACAACTGAACTTGCAGCTGCTGCATCCCTGGAGAAAACCCCTGTCATCCTTCCAAAGGAGTATAAGAACTTCAAGGAAGTCTTCTCCAAGGAAGCCACTGACCATGTACCCCCCTCAAGACCCTATGACCATAAAATCAACTTCAACAAGACCTTCATCTCTAAGATGGGGAAGGTCTATCCCTTGTCTCCAGATGAGCAGAAAGCTACCAAAGACTTCCTTGAAGAGAACCTCAAAACTGCAAAAATCCCCCCCTCAAAATTTCCCCAAGCCTTTTCCTTTTCCTTCATCAATAAGAAGGATGGGAAACTCTGCCCCTGCCAGGATTACTGCTATGTCAATGAACACACCATCTGAAATGCTTACCCCCTCCCACTCATCTTTGACCTCATAGACAAACTCAAAAATGCCAAGGTCTTTACCAAGTTTTACATCTGCTGGAGATATAACAATATCCATATCAAAGATGGATATCAATGAAAAGCCACCTTTATCACCCACAAAGGGCTCTTTGAACCCACTGTCATGTTCTTCAGTCTGTCCAACTTCCTGGCTACCTTTCAACAGTTCATGAATGACTCCTTTCATGATATGATCACAGAAGAATGGCTCATCATTTATATGGATGACCTCCTGATTGCCTTCCCTGACAAAGCCACCCACACTGAATGCACCCATCAAGTCCTTGAACACATGAAGGAGTTGGACCTTTATCTAAAGCTGGAGAAATGCACCTTTGCTGCCACAGAGGTAGAGTATCTCAGGCTTATTATCAAACCCAGACAGATTACCATGAACTCCATTAAACTTGATGGGATCACATCTTGGCTGACCCCCATCTCCCCCAAGGAAGTGAGATCCTTCCTGGGCTTCACCAACTTCTATTGGTGGTTCATTCCTGACTACTCCTCAGTCACTCACTCACTTCTCAACCTCACCAAGAAGAATCTCACCTGGAACTGGATACCAGAGTGCAATATGGCCTTCTCACATTTGAAAAATCTATTCTTGTCCAAACCCATCCTCCAGCTGCCTGATTCCACACAGCCCTTTGCCATCACCACTGACACCTTCAAGTACATGTCTGGTGCACTTCCTCCAAACCAACAATAATGGCAATTGACATCCCTGCTCATACATGTCCACCTCATTCTCCCCAGCTGAATGGAACTATAATATCTATGATCATGAGCTCCTAGTGATCCTTCATGCTCTCTAAGGATGGCACCAATATCTTAGAGGCACATCCTTCTCCATTCAAGTCTTCACCAACCACAAGAACCTTATGTACTTTCACACTGCCCAACATCTGAACCACCACCAAGCCAGGTGGCTTCTTAACCTTGCAGACTATGATCTGAAACTTCATCACATCCCTGGCAAACTCCTCACTGCCCCTGATGCCCTGTCCTGGTGCCCCAATCTTTATTCCTTACCCAACTCTGACAACAAAACCACCACACTCCTCCCACCATCAATTTTTGTTCAGCTCATTGATTCCTCCCTTGCCTCCCTCATTGAAGATGCCTCTGAGTCAGATCCCCTTGTTCTTAAAACCCTCCAATCCATTGCCAATGATGTACTCTTGTCCCTTCATGTCTGTCTTTCTAACTGGCAATACCATGACAGTGTTCTTCTTTATAAGGACCATGTCTATGTTCCCACTATCAACCTTTGCCGGAAAGTTCTCCTCTGTTGCCACAACCACAAATCCACCAGTCACCCAAGCTATCTTAAAACTTGTCAATTAGTCTCCTTAGAATTCTGGTGGCCTGGTCTTGCCCACTATATATGCAAATATATTGAAGGTTGTGCAACCTGCCAGGCCAACAAGGCCAATACCCACCCCACAGTGCACCTGCTCACCCCCATACATTCCTCCATCACATGCCCCTTTCAGCAAATCTCCTGTGATCTGATCACTGACCTTCCTGCTGCTGCCAGCTTTGATTCCCTTTTGGTTGTGGTCAACCATGGGCTTACTAAGGGGGTAATTCTATGCCCCACCAAGAGAACTGCCACTGCTGAGGATATCACCACCCTCTTTTTCCACAAAGTCTACTGGCATTTCAGTCTCTATGAAAAGATCATCTCAGACAGAGGCCCACAATTCACTTCTACCTTTGCCAAGGAACTTGGAAAACTCCTGAACTACAACCTTGCCCTTTCCACCACCCACCACCCCCAGACAGATGGGGAGACTGAATGTGTCAACCAGGAGATTGAGACCTACCTTCAGATCTTCTGTGGCAATAACCCTTTCTCATGGCATGAACTTCTTACCCACACAGAATTCACACACAATCACTGTCCTCACTCTGTAACTGGAAAGTCTCCATTTTACCTCATGATGGTCTTCGAACCCCATGCCCTACCTTCTATTGTCCCTGAAACTAAAGTCTCTGCTGTTGAAGACTGCCTTAGATCCCTCACCACCTCCCATTGAAGACGGGTTGAATGACCTAGACTGCTATACAATGAGCTCAAAAACCCTTTCCATGTTTGCCTTATTTGCAGTGTGTGATGTACACTGCCTATTTCTGTGAGACTTTCACTTAGCTTTGGTGGAGTTATGAATGGAGCATACTCCTGGCTATCTGATTGGTCTCTGAGTCATGTGATAGAATTCACATGGAGCAGAGATACAGCAATTTTAAAACAGTGATGTCATGGAAAGGGTTTTTGAGCTTGTGAATTGGTAACCAGGATCATGGTTATGTAGTAGAATAATTCTGTATTTGCTTGTACAAACAAAGACATACATGGCAATAGTATGTCTGAGTTTAAAAAAGTTAACATACCTCTTAGTTTTCAACCACCATCATGATTAAATCCCTCTCCCTTACTTAACAAAATTCTATTCTTTCTCTGCTTGATGCTGGCCAATCTAGTGAAGCCATTGCCAAGCAAACTGGTGTCAGCCCTTCTGCTATACCCAAAATTTGCTCCAAGAGTCATTCTACCCTTTCCAAAACTGTGGGAGGCCACCCTTGCAAGCTTTCCTCTGCCAATATTCACCATGCCCAATACCTTATCACCTCTGGCAAAGCTGAAATTTCTGTTCAAGTGACCAAATCCCTAACCAACATTATCAACCAACCCCTCTCTGCAAGTACAGTCCATCTTCACTTGAAAAAATCTGGTATGAAGGCTGTGGTCAAGTCCAAATGTCCTATCCTCTCTGCTAGACATTGCAAGGCTTGTTTGGAATTTGCTTATGCTCACAAGGATTGTACTCTGGAGGACTGAAAGAAGGTGATATGGTCATATG
>JBBPTO010001509.1:0-15336 GCA_038094155.1 Pulveroboletus cf. aberrans
ATGGTTTCACCTCTTTGCTCGCCTCCAGAACCATCTTCCCGAGTGTCCAACTGATCGCGATCCCCCCGACCGTGTCCACAGACTGGAATGTCGGTCGCCCGAGTCCCTTCTTCTCTGCTTCCTGTGCGACCTTTTCGCCCTGTGTGGTCGAATTGCCTCCGGGATCGACGATCCGAGGCATCCCAATGCCTTCATGAAGCACGTTCGCCACCCAGGCCGCCTTGAAGCACTGATTCTGCAGTCTGGAAATCTCGACCTTGTTGTCCCATATCCCCATCTCGACGACCTGCCCGTTCTCCATCACCTCCCCGTCTCCGCCGAGTAAGCCCGCCTTCTTCGACTTGTCGTGTTGCTCGACTATTCCATCCCAATCCCGCTCACAAAACCGAGAGGCCGCGCGCTCGTATTGAACAGAGTCGTATGGTCCGCCGAGTCCGAAGACATGTTCCGACGAGTACCAGTATTCCGAGACACCGATGAAGTGTGAAGAAGCAAAGTTAATGCGGGGGACGTGAACGCCGTTGAATAGACATGGCGCGTCCGGACATGGTGCGTCCTTGTTGAGAAGCGGTGCCGTCTTTCGCAGGCATTGCGTGAACGAACCCGTGTCCACCAACGCATGCGATGCTGCAGAAGATCCCCCGTTTGAACGTGTCGTCTCCGTCACCATCAAGTTCTTGGGTAGACACGGGTCTCGTATCGCGTCAGGATCTGAACCCCGTCGCGTCCCCTCCGTATTCTTGACCATCTCGGAGACATATCGCTCCCTCGCCTGATTCGTCCCGTATCCCAACCACGTCGTCACGAAGACCTTGTGCGTCCCTCCCAACAACCTCAGTCTGACGTCCACCAGCGCAGCCTCGTTCACCACCACGTCCTCGTCCGCAGGCTCGAACGCGATCTGCGTCGACGCCCCGCCCATGTCCAAGAACCCGTACGTCGTCTTCGCATCCTTGCGACCCCCCACGAAACCGTCCATGAGATAATTAACGGCGATCCACCCGAAAAGACCCTCTTCTTCGCCCGTGATGATCCGCACGCTCGACCCACACGGTCCGTCCTTGGATTCGGGCTCGAGGCGAAAGTCGGAGGCAGTTCGGAGGTAGGTGCATGCGGCGTTCAAGACGCGGGCCTGTCCAAGGGGCGTGAGAAAACGCATCCCTGCCGTCGCAAGGAGGAATATCGGCGTGTCCGACTCGAGCGAGGGAGGAATCTGGGCACGTGCATGTCGAATCAAGGGTTCCAAATAAGTGGCTACCCCTTCCGGATCGTCCCCGAACGTCGATAGACCTAGACACAAATGAAGACGGGGATTAGGTCCTGTCGGCTGAGGAGATAGACCTCGAGACTCACCAGGTTCGACCTTTTTGACCGAGTCCTCCCCGAACTAGACGCCCTTCTCTACTTTGGGCAAAGTGTTCAGAACGGCGTCTCCATAATGTTGTAGCACGGCCTGCGGGTCCTTCCAGCTGTATATTTGAAGTCGTGAACCAGACGATCCAGCGTCAATGACGATTCCGAATTTGCGTGAGGCTAACCAGGTGTCGTTCGACGTCGGTGGTGGCATCGACAAGCATCTACGGTGAAAGAGGAATGTGAAGAGCTTTCAATGAACGCCCGTTCTGCCTATGATGCAGTATGGTGAAGCAGGGGATACTGAGAATAAAGACAAGCGAACTGAGGAACATGAAGTGATCAGCCACGTTCGCCCGAAGTGATGACGACAACACGGGTAATACTAACTATGTTCAAGATATCAATGGATATAAGTACTGCATGCCATGAAAGCGAAATAGAGCAAAAAAAGAATCCGATTGCAAATCGGACAGGGTATCACGACCTTGAGACAGTTCCACGTCGAGGGCGCGACCTCGTTCCTCCCTGTACAACCTTGACCTTCCTCTCTACCTTCTTGTCTGCATCAATACCCCACAATCTGACTTGGGCTGCCGAAATCGCATCACGTCGTCCACCCAGTCCGACTCCGAAGCTTTACGAGCACTCAGTTCATGCAATCTCTGCTCTTCTTCGGCGGAGAGAAGTATATATGAAGTGCGTTCGCCAGAGCGCCAGAGGACTAGCTGCTGGATAGCCGTAGGGAGCAGAATATTTAGACAATACTGCAAGTGATGTATGCGTCAATGATGACATCCAGAGGGTGACCACACTTACGTCCAGTTTCTCGACGCCAGATAGCATTTCGAACTCCTCGGATACAACCGGGGCAGCTTTCCGGGAGACGACTGGTTGGCCTTCTTCTGGAACTGGAGTAAGCGGGCTCGGCAGTGAAGGCATATCCTAGGGCAGGTATTAAAATGCGACCACAGCAATACAAGTGCATTACCTTGGGTGTCACGTCCGCTGGATTCAACTTGGGTAGTTCTGGATAGGAAGGTAACAACGACGGCTCCGTTGCGACCGCTTGCGAGACCTCGGCCAGAAGCTACAGTGTGCTCAGGGTCAGATCCTACGAACAATTGCGATGTGCCATACATCTAATTGACTCTTGGGCACTAGTGATGCTTGCCTGATCGTAGGTCCCAGGATTGCACTGTTGGCAGAGGGAAGAGAAACGACCAGAATGGACCTTACTTGTTCTTGCCCATCAACCACCATCTGAGAGTCCTGAGCGACCTTGGTTTGCATCTCATCTGCGAGCGTATGTATTGGCCTGTTCAGTGTAATATCTTGTCGTTCCGAGGGAATAGACAATCGCGGTCTCGACTCCTTCCATTGCGTCGTCTGCCGTCGAATCGCACAGTAAAACCTTCGCTGGTGCTGGTTCTGCAGAGATAACATCGGCTTCGCTGTCCACCCCTTGTGTCGAGCTGATCCCGATCATGGCATCTCCTGAGCCTGGCCTCTCGGGTCTTCCTCCACTGTCCCGAAGCACCCACCATATCGCCTTTTGAACCGCCTTCACGAATCGCGCATCCATACCTCCTCTTACGCCTGCTGACTTGAACAGCGCCGACCTCGCAGAACCACCCTTCATGAATGCTTCATGCTTCTCCCTCGCTGGCCCATATTCCTTCTGTAAAACTGCCCGTAGGACGGGTTTCACGTACGCAAGTTGAGCCCGGACGGAAAGATCTTCAAAATTTCCAGGTGGCGGTGTCGGCAGAGCAGACGAAGGATCTTCGACATCCGCACCTTCTTCGTCACCACCTTCGTCACCAGAATCTGGATCCCTCTCCCACTCCCCTAGCGTACACTGAACGAAACCCTCCTCTTCTGACGTCCAAAACCTATCCCTCGTGACCACGTGTATTTCGTCATCCAAGAATTTTACCCTATATTTTTCCTTCCGACCGGGGACGTGTTCAAGAATCTGGGCGGGCCAGTAAGAACCTCCCGTCTTGGGAGCCATGGCAAGGATGAGTTCTCCGAGGATTTGGAGGGTCGGGTCCGCAGGGCAAGGAGAGGTGTCACGTGGTAGAGTCATGTGTTCCTGCGGTTTCAATCTACTCGTCGATTCTGTCGGCTTTGACTTTTTCCGAACTGATGCAGGCTGGTATAAGGACTGTCGGAGGTCGGAGCCGTCGGCATCCGTGTCATCGTTAGGAGAGTCGTAGAAACTACCGCCGGTCATAGCGTAGGAGGAAAGAAGCGCTGGAAGGCCATCTTTTTCGAGCGTGGAAGTCTTTTCCATACACTGGACGGCTGATTCCCACTTTGCTTCAATGGGATCACTCTCGTTGAGACGGGCTTTTTTGGCTGGAGGACTATGGTCGTCCCCTAGCGGCAAGGAACCAATGCGAAACATGGTGCACGAGAAGCGTTTAGCGCCGCTATCGTCGTTAATGGATTGGACGTTTGAGGATGAGGGACAAAGACCGTACAGAGACCTCTACTAGACGAGGATGAGGATGGAAAGTCACCGAACAGTGACACGCGGAGGGGATGGTCCCGTACGACCTGCAGGAACGGCATACAGTGTCTTCCTGTATCGTCGGAGGTGTAACTCACCCTGGCAGGCCACCACATGAGCGATTCGGATGGCCTGTCATCATTCTGGGGTTGTATACGACTAGACCAGCTTCGTTAACCAGTACCCAAACGCAATTTCCAATATCCCATGGATCCAGGTCCTCTTTCCCGTTTGTCTTGGTCTGCTTCCGTCGGGATAGGAGCTGCGACAACACGCTGAATTTGGACGTGGTAGGACCCAGAGTGTGCAGAGAGACGGTCTTGGGAATTGAATGTCGCTTTGGAAGAGCCGGAGAGGGCAAGGTGGGGGTCATCGGGGCGCTCGACAAAGGGGATGCGGAGCACAAGACTATGACGTCTTCACGGGGCTTTACCTTTGTTTGTACGGGGCCTGGGCCATGGCCTGCTTTACCACGAATGGCGATCGCATTTACCGCCAGTCAAACTCCCAACCGGAAAGGCCTTCCACGTCTCTCTCATCATTAATGCAATCCAAGCCCAAATGATCCGCAAGGTAAGCCATCACTATCCCCCCCTTTCCATACCCCGCCCTGGTACACCCACCTCCCGCATAGACGGCCCCGAGCCCCGCCGACACTCAAGCTCCCTCTCCCCTGTCTGCAACTGCTTTCGCTGCCCAGCCCCCTCCCAGCCGCCCGCGCCCTCCCAGCACACCCAGGCCCGCTTGCACACCCCGAAATACCACAAACACTTGACTGGTGAGAACTCTGCCTGCCCTGTCTGCCTCAGCCGTCGCACCCATCGCGTCCATGATCCCAACCTCTTCCAGCATACTCTCACCACAACCCTGATGGGCGCCTCGTCAACCTGTGATGCCGATAAGGCATCTGCTGCAAATGCGACGGATGAAGCCATGTCGAAGCCGACCGTCGACGAAACCTCCCCGTGCCATCGCCACCAACCCCAACACACCCAGTCAATGCGAGGATGCCTTGTCCGCTGTCTGCTGGATATGCGCTGAAACTGTCAAGTATTATTCCCGGTCTGCGTGCAACCACTGGACGTTCCATGTCTGCGTGCTGCGGCTCCGAGCTTTGTACAAGAAGTTGAACTACCCCTTGCAAGGTATGTGATCTCGTTTCCTCTTGATATTCCACATGACGCGGGGGCTGAACTCGTCTCTATTTTCGTTTGCATCTCTGCCCTCGACGCTGACGTCGTCCAGGAACCCCAACCCACAGTCATTTTCATTATGTCCCGATTCTGATTTTGCGTCCCACGTGCCCGATACGATCCCATGCAAGGACACCGAATTTGCAATCTTCCAAAAGATACGATGGAAGAGACCTTCATGCTGCTTCGGTTCAATTGTCCTGATCTCGAGCGTGAATATACCGCCTCCGGATGAAGCAATCTCAAACTCCATATATGCGCAGTGCATGGAAATTGCTCTGGTAAGGCTTCTCTCTCTTATGTGTCGTCCATGCTATGTTGCTGATGTGCGACGTACAAGAAGGTGACCCGTGCATTTGATCTAAAAAGGTATTTGTGTATGAGCACGCATTGTGTCCGCCCGACTCGTTACCCTTATATCTATCATCAATTCCACGCCGACCGAGCAAACAACCACACAAAGAACCTATAGAGGGCGGCGTGCACTCGTTGTGTGAATTCTGTCGCTAATGCTTCTTTGGCGATAAAGAGTTGTTCACGCACATGCGTGAGCTACACGAAGAGTGTTTCCTGTGGTAACGAAACGAAATTTGGGACAAATAGTATGTCGTCACCATCACCTCGTGGTTGCTCTCATTCATGTCCTGTCTTCGACAGCAGTTTTCAAAACTACGAGAGCCTTGTAGGTGTTTCCATTTCACGCATTCTCTTCGCGTGTGGTTTCGAGCCTTGACGCTCGTCGCAGGAACTTCATTTTTCGCAGGCACACTACGCTTGTGCGAACCCCGTTTGTCATGCTCAAAAGTTTGTAGTGTTTGACTCGGAGCTCGATCTCAAGGCACATCAGGTTGAAGTGCATGGGGCGGAAATGGATTCAAAGGATAAACGTGATGTGCGGGGGGTCTAGGCCCAGTTTGAGTTCGACGACGTGGTCAGGAGCGGTCGGAGAGGACGACGTGATCACGGGAATAGAGAAAGAGAATGTGCTGAATCATAATCTTGACGATACCGTGAGCATCATCAACGGCGTCGTCGATCTCTTGGAAGAGGAAGAAAAGAAGCGCGATCTGTTGGGCGGCGTGGAATGGATTCAAGATCGAGGTCAGAATCTCTTTTTACATGCGACCTTCAGTGTACTGGACACACACCCAGTTTTCTTCCCTTTTAGCAACGTCAACAGTTTCCCGATCTCGTACCAACGGCGATCGGCTCGGGTTATGCAGGGATCGCGAGTGGGCAGGTTCTCAACGCCAAACATGCCACCGCGACTCGTTCATCTCGACAGTCTTCGAGGCAGGTTTGGGATCGGGTGGCGCAGGCCGCCAACGCGTCGTCTGCGCGAGTGGTCCCAGGTGCGGCACCTCCTCTGCGTTGTCAGGCACAGTTCACGTCGATCGCTTTCCGCCCCTCGCGGGTCCTTCGACGGGTGGGTTTCGTCACCCAGACGCCGTGGGCGTCTGGTTCTTCTGTAGGTGGACCTTCCGGCGCTGCGCCTGCTGGCGTTGCAGTGTTGACCCCCAAGAAGGACAAGCCAGGTCCGGGTCCGGTGCGGCAGCCTCCGCAGCCGTCGAACTCGGCATTCCCGGAGCTACCTATGGCACGACCGAGGGTGAAAGCACCACTCGGTGGTGGGAATCCGTCGTCGAGGAATATTTTGGGGGAGGTGGGACCTGCAACTTCTGCTTGGAAAATGAACCGAGGTGGAAACGTGAACTGGCAAGGGGCAGGGGGAGGTGAGGTAGCAGAGTTGCAGGGTGGGTTGGCCCAAGAGCAGTCGGATACACCGGGGGGGAAGGGAAGAAAGGGCAAGGGGAAGCAAAAGCAAACCTTGTTTACGCCGGGGTCGTTTCTGACGTGATGGGTGTGATACCGAGTATGGATGGATGGGTATCGCTGGTGGTGCACCTTTGGTCAGTAGTACGAGGTTTCGGTGTAGTGTCACTAGATCAATGTAATCAGGGGCTCAAATACCATTCTAGTGGATATCAACATCTTGACTCTTTGCCACCTACATCCGACGTTGTCACCCTCATCCTCCTACTACAAAACTTTGTGCGACATGGATTCTGTCATGCTCGAGACGAGTATGGGCAAGACCCAGCTCGAGCTCTACTGGGATCATGCTTCCAAGGTGAGTTCAAACAGTCTGAATTGCTCCGTTCCTCCGAACCCGACCTTGCTTAAGCTTCCCTAAGCCTCGTAGACACGCAAAAACTTTTCAGAGCTGGCTAAAAAAAATTCCACAGAATCATCGCTGTATGCCTGCTTCCCGGGGTCTGACGTGCTGAAACTCTGAAACCTGACTCTCGATTATTTTTTTTGCCGTGCACCGTTCTAGGACTTTATGATACAAGGTAGAGATCCAACCTGGACAGGTCGTGGTGGGATGAGGATTTACGGGCAGCAATCGTGCGCTCTCTCTTTTCGTTCTCTTCCCCAATTCCCATCGGCGCTTCTTCCTGTCTTTTACGCAAGGCCGTGCTAATTACCTTTCTGTCTCGCTTTGGTGGCGAAGACGAAATACATCCAGAACTCCGTTTTACGGGCGCGGGTGTCCTCGCTATGGCCAACTCGGGTCCAAACACTAACGGTACGTGATGATTGACCCCACTGCGCCCTCTCCCTCTCCGAAATTCGCTCGGATGCTTGGTGCCTGATGTGACACAATTACACCAGGCTCTCAGTTCTTCATCCCTATCTCGATAACAAGCACACCATATTCGGTCGCGTTAGCTCGGGAATGCGAGTCGTACAACGGTTGGGCGTTGTCGCGGTGGACGCGCAGGATAGGTGATTCCCCTCGGCCAACATACGCGTCCTTGCATCCTGATGTTTTTTTTTTCAGGCCGAAAGAAGATGTCAAAATTTACAAGGCGCGGACAATCTGATGGGTGGCCCGCTCTTGGAAACAGGTGACATAGCTTCCACAAGCCAATCGTGCACGAGGCGAAATATTCTCTGACACGCCAGATTATCATGAAACCAGTCGAGTTGGACAGGACAGCGAAGGTACTACATCTACTATTACTACAGCTACACTTATCAAAATCGTCCCTTTTTTGATGAATACTCGTAAGCAGCGTTGTGCTCTCCCGCGGAAACCGACTTGACAGATGAGACTGGAAAGCGCAGGGTGAGTATAAAATCCCGGTGTCATGCATGACTTGCTGGTGTGTGATGTTAACCTTCAGCTGTCCGTGGATTTGGCGTATGCCATGGATATTTGGATCCTGTGCGACAGGAGAGCGGGATGAGCTTTCACCATCTAACTGGCAAGATAGGCGTATGCAGAGAAGACCATTGCTGAAATCTTCCTCCCGTGCTGCCTTGATGACATTCACGTACGCGGCATTCAATTGTACCGCAAGCATGACAGAGAAAACGAAGATCACTGCGCGTACTATTGCTAACATTTCAACGCCTGTCGTTCGATTCGCATGCTCAGTCTACGCTCATTTATTACCTAAGTTAGGCGGGCTGTTCATGGACTGACTTGCTGATCTGAATATAGACGTCACTACACCCTAAAAACCACATTCAAAATTTCCATTAGACTTTATGAATTCAAGTTGTGTGCGGTGTATTTATTACTTGATAACTAGCTGGTGCAGCTTTGTCGTAAGATGGGTCCAGCTCAGGATTCCGAGGTTCATTGTGTACCTTTTCATTCGCAAAGTTCTAGAAGAGAGCTATTGGGCGAAAGAAGCAATATAATTCTTAGCGGAGATGCAGGGTGGGTTAATCACGGCTGGGAAAACGATTCGGAGCATTCACGACGAACGAGCACAGTGGACACCTCAAGTTGCCAGTGGTAAGTGGTCGCGCAGGGGATGGAGTCGAAGATTATTTGAATATCCCATCCAGTAGGTATGCAGAGAGGCTCACTTATGTTGCGACTCGCCATGGATCTTGAAACCACAACAGGTACGCGACCAATACGTTTCAGCTATGACATCTCTTTAAATAGTGGTTCGGAGTGGTGTTCGTAACAAGTGGAGACAAGAACTTGTGATGATGGATTCCTGATGAGACACATCGAATATGGATGCCGTCGCATACACAAACAGGGAATCACTGAGGAAGTCACCAAGAAGGTAACGCTATGGAAAAAATAAGAACAGTGGCGTCCACACAACGAAGGAGTGTGTCAGACCCCCGCAAGATCACATTGAGATAGACGCAAGTGTACATCGCATGCACAAAAAGGGCATCGCCGAGGAAGTCGCGAAGGTTTCAAGCGGCAATACAAGGCATGTTGGACGGGTGTGACGGTCATGCCAGTGACCCTGAGACTACTATCATCGGTGGCTAAAGTCGGAGAGTGGAAGAAAACTTGGACTCGGCAGAATTTCTCTAGTTGGCTACTCTGATTTGCGCTTATGCTATCCGTAGTGTTCCCGATGGTCGGGCCACAGGGACATGGCCAGCGTGACACCCATGTTTGACTCAGAACGGTCCACTGGCGGCCTGAGTAGCGACGCTCCATTGAAAAGATAGAGTGGTGACCGAGGGTGCTAGAAATCTCACGGGCAAGCAACGCATTTAGCCTGTAAGTTGTAACCTGGCGTTCTCATAGCGGTCTGCGTTACCGCGAGGCTTAAAAGGTATATGATTGGGCCACAACGTGATTCCAGATCTGCAGGGCAGATGAGAACACCTTCCGGGCCGAGTCTCATGTGAACCTAAACCGCAATCAACAAAGCTGGCTCGGAACTGATGAGCGCTCATTCTTTCTTTACATTGTGAGACACGTCGGACCTAGGGATCTGCACGGGCCCGGTTTGACCCATGGGTGCACCAACATCAACCCACACCCGATCCGTCATGACCTGTACCCGCATAACCCATGGGTGTATGGATACATCCCCATCGCGGGTTAATCCATTAGGACCGAGTTGCGAGAGGGGCGTGCACGTCCAGGGAGATGAGTGGCCGGATGCCAGATGACGACAACGACGATGACGTGGTGGTCGTATTGTCTCAATCGTCGCGTCATCGGCATCGTGGTATTGGGGAGGTCGCGAAAGGGGCGTGCGTGGTAGGGGCGTGCGTGGTCCAGGGAGACGAGCTGCCGGGCGAGAGACGACGACAAGGAGGAGGATGTGGTGGTCGCGTCGTTGCAATCGTCACGTCGTCGTCGTCGTGATATTGGGGAGGGTGCAACAGGGGCATGCGTAGTCCAGGGAGACGAATTGACGACATCTCGCTCCATGTATCAGAATATAACCTGTCCCTGAATGATCCTCAGCTCCCTGCCTTTCATCCCCCTCCTTATCCGTTCGGGCTCGCGAGTATCTAGCTCGTCATCAGTACAGGGGAGGAATGACCCGGATACTGACTCGTGTGTGAGGGAAAGAATGGTATGCGTTCTGGAGAGACTGCATGAGCGAAGGGAGAAGGCTTTGATGTGGACAGAGACGTACAACTCTAAAGGGGATGGAAGTTTCCGAGGACGAGAGCTGAAAAGAGATCGTCGACGCAGCTGAGATGGCCTGATATAAGCTCGACGCAACTACAGTGTGTAGACGGTAGATATAGGTCCTCTTGCGAGATTTTTCATGTCGTTGATCCCTCCCAACACGACTTCCGCTCCGTGTGTAAATCCGGGCTCAATATTCTCATGATGCTGGGCCTGTACAAGATTGTCAAGAAGCGCGGTGCCAAAATTCCAATCATGGCCAATCATGGTTATGACGTTCGCGTAGAGCAGTTCCAGTTTCAACTCGACAGACAAGCGTTGACGGTCGAGTATCCCGTCCACCTCGAGGACGACGGTGGCGAGGAGGGCAGTGGCATCCAGAACCTTGACGAACTCCATGAACGCAGAAGACTCGCACACTGGATTGAATTCCTTCTTCATGCCCTTGAAGGCCGGGACGTCCAGGTCACCACAGCGGCAGGGTCAAGAGCTCCCGTGGATGGCGACGTGCATGGATGGCGAGCTTCCACCCGAGAATCCGGGTAGTATCGTCAAGCCACTTGACTTGACCGCCTTTCGCATCACTCTATCGTCGAAGTCCGTGTCGTCGTCGAGTTGTCCAGTCCTTCGAGCGGAATCAGACTCAACAATCTGCTGCAAATGATTCAGGCGGTCGAAGTACGAGATCCCGGCTCCTTTTCCGCGCTCCAGCAACAGCTCTTGCAAGACACATCCAGCATAGCCGACGCAAGCTTCCAGACGTCGCCCTCCGTGAACTCAGTGGTGACTATCGGGGGTGGGATCCTGAGTGGAACGTCTCCGACGAGGCAGCGCTTGGTGAAAGAAGTGGGGGAGATCAGCGCCCACGGAGAAATTAATTCTGTCGTGGGTGAAGCGAAGTTACATCTTTCTCGTCGCTGTTGCAGAAACCAGAGTTCAAATGGAAATGAAGTGCGTCTCTCGCACGGAGTCCCGTTTGCAATTAAAACCTGAAACGGAAAATGTGAGACTCTTCTCTGATCCGACAAAGCACGGCTGTCCAGCTTTCCACCGACTTTCCATCACGATGGGCCACAAACACTCCCTCCGGGAACTCACGCTGAAGTGCATATATGGTTTCTTCGTCCGACTGCTTCGCCCTCATCCTGGCTAATTTTTCGTTTGAGTGAAACGTACTTCTCGGCATCCGTGGGGCCCCTCCTTTCGGAAGCCAGAAATCTTGCTTCTGGGCGTTGAGCGAAAATTGAAGGGGGATCGGCGTCATGCGACTCGTAATGATCCAGTGGGACGGTCCAGGCGGAGACATGCCCGTGTGCTGTTAGTTGCATTTGTTGGGTTCCGTCGGAGAATCCCGGGGTCGTGCTCGGTCGCCGCGTATGGCAACGTACGCACAGCACAGGCCAAGTATGACGCGTTGGAAATGCAGTGCTTGTGGAATCCCCCGCACGACGTGCCTCTGCCTGATCCGCTCCTCCAGTGGCCGTGGCTGGGCAGCGGTCAGGGTAGTTCCCTGATGAGGGCTTTCGCGGGCTCGAAAGTGCACCCATCCTGTTCCCTGCACGTGCTGTATCACTACGTGCGTCCGACAGCTCACCCGCGCTGAACCAGGCTCTCCTCGTCGCTTTCTACCGACACACTATCTCTATGACCATCCACCCTTTCATCACCCCATCTCTCCGAAGCGCTGTTGCTCGGGACGGTCGAGATGAGTGTGCCGGGTGTTGTGATGCTAAGGCTGGACGCCGTTTCGACGTGGTCTGAAGATTTAATCACTCCCCTGATCCACGATGAAAGCAAGCCAACCAATGATCCAAGTAAACCAGGCCTAGCATTTTTCCAAAGAACAACTGGCTTTGCGTCCCTGTGGCGTTTCCCAGAGGAACTGGTAAAGGACTTCGTCAACTGGTGAACAAGCCGTTTGTGCGATACGTTGGTCTTTTGTTGTCATCCACCCCGTTTCAGGGATACGTGCGTCCGCATCCCACGTCATGTTGGCTCATCCTGACCTTGCATATAGATCACCCACATCATGGTGTTCCCTCGGAGGGTTTACGTGGCACACACAGATACGATCGTGGATAATATCTGAGATCCATTTATGTAGTCGAGATCCAGATCGTTCCGTTCAGCTGCTACAGGTCTTTGTATCTTTAGTTTAATTCGTGTTGACCCCGTTTGTGGGACTCAGTCAGTCCCAATTTCTCGCTACTGGTGAAACAATACTGACCACGCTTGACCATGAAGGAGTATAGTGCAGAATGCTTTAACCTGAAACACCTAGTTTTATCTGGTCGTCCTGCATTATATCGACTCATGGTATCCTTTCATATCCTGCCAGTACTAACTGCATTTGCGAATCGCTCTTCTTTTTTCCTTAAGTCGACATTTTGGATCATTTTGTTGATCCCACTATGACACCGCCTACGTTCGAGGTTTGCACAAGTTTTCCCGTTTTTTGTTGATGTTTGCTCCTCCCATAGATCGACTGACACCCTTATTCCCATTAGTCCAAATGGGAGCTATCATGTACAGTCCACAGAGTGAGTGTGGTTTCCATCATTCTACTGCTACTTATGAGGTGCGTAATGCCACGTCTGAATGCTTGACCCCCTCACGGACGGATGATCTAGGTGTATGCATGTTCTTAAATGCCAACAACCGAAAGTCGTCTGGTTACGCTGTAGTTGAAGCGATTGTAGGTTGTGGGTTGTCGAGGGTCTGTCTTTGCCTCCCTGTATGGTTCCTGACCCTGATATCGGACTGATAGTCCATACTGCCTAGCAACGCATGAGAAGAGGGATCCTCAGGCATTCTGACCATTCCAGCCAGACATTCCCTTCATCTGGCAACCCCGACAACGCGTAGCGCGTGATGTCTCACTCACACTCATGCGCCCCCTGCTCCGACAGACGAGTGTGGTCCGCCCGCATTTCGCAAACCAGATATATCTACCATCGTTTATACCCCAGGATTGCCATCAATTGTCTAGCTCTGCCTCTCCAGTCCTTGCTAATCCCTCGTTCTTCATCAAGTCGCCTGATATCCTTGCTGATGGCGACATCTCGAACAACAAAATCCACTCGTGGACGCAAACTTTGAATTCGGCGCCAGAGGGAAAGGCCAATGCTGTAAATCACACGAACGAGGGATACAACTTGGGCTTGTTCATCACTGTTGATTAACGATGCGTTCGAAGAAGTGTTTCTATCGCATGCGTGTAGGTCGTTCATGTCGATCCTAATGTTGTTTACTCAATCTCTTCCAGAACGACCCCCAGGGAGACGCAGAATTTCCTTAGGCCCGCGGGAAGGGGAATTCCTCTGTATCTCGTCCTCGCTCGAGCCCAAGGTGGACGCCAGCCACAAGCAATCTGAGACCCATAATAATCGTATGGTACAGGAAGACAGTCGTGAGGTGTGGCTCGAACTCGAAGTGCAACCCCATGACGGTCACACGCACGGTACGTCTCGTGATGCGGCAAATGAGATGACGCGATATAAACAATCCTGTGATCCTCCGATAAGCCACGTCGAATGAACTGCCGATTACGCGCATGTTTGGCGGCAAGTTCCACTCGACGGTCCGCGGTATACTTCATGAAAACAATTCGGTCCTGTGCGGAGTTGGTGTCGGTCGTGATTGGACGACCGGGTTCGTTTTCTCTGCATCGCAGTCTGGGCGTCACGGTTGATTGAATGGTCTTGTAGAGCAAACAGGCACGTACGATAAAGGCACATTTCCTCGACGCAGTCTCATCTCAGTTGTCCAAGTCAATCTCACGGTGGACACACTGCAGACTCCCTCCATTTATTGCGACACCAAGGCGGATAGCATGGCCAGTGTCTGCAAGCAGGTATCGTTTGCATCCAATGTTCCAGTGGTAACCATCTTCTGACATCTGGTTCCCTGTCCGCAGTGGTGATATCGTCTAGCAAGAAACCCCATGGGATGCAGCATAAATTCCGCTGGTGAGGAGCCACCCACTGGTGTGTAACGGCGTCTGATGCTCGACCCCACACGGTGCTGTATCACCACAGCCTCTTTGCCCTCAGGAGGATACTACACCGACGTGCGGCACCCAAACATGGATGATGCCTCAGACGCGGATCCCACACTCAAACCGCGCGTAAGATGGACATGGGTCAAAGATGAGCTCTTGTCGGACATGATGTGCTAGGGGACGCCAAAGCCAGACGATCGGTGTGCGTACTCGTTGTTTCATAGGGCGTCGGGACGGGGCTGTGGGTGAGCGATGATACGTTTTGTTCAGCTTTTTTGTTCATTTTGCGTTGTCAACGGATGGAAAGTAGCTGTAGCTGATATGGGACCGATGCGTCAGGCTGTCGTGTCCGTACGATCACTTTTTGTGGGTGTTTCATTGCCTTCCAATGTTTGTTCGTTTGTCCTTTTGTTGGCGGCACCACTCCAGAGAACGAATAGATACATACATGTACTAGTAAAATGGACCCATGACAACATCGTGATTATCATCGTACAACTCATTACTCGGTAGCCAACCACTCCTCTTCCCGGTCCAAATCCAGCTTCTGTACATCCAATTTGCCCACTTCCTCATAGTAATTCCTCACGTCCGAAGTGCCGCTCTTCTCGGCAATGATCAAGCATTCGATCGTCCCCAACGTGGCATCCCGTCCGTCAACTTCACAACATTCCCGAATGCGGGTATGAGCCCGGTTCTTCATGTCAGAGGCGAGATACGTGCTATAGGCGATCTTGATAGCACGTCGGGTGATCTTGTTATGGTCATGGGCAGTCAAGACGAAGAGGGTCTCCATGATGTGAGTCAGGTCGACGATGAACGCCATGAATATCTGCTGTACATTTTTCCTGTT
>JBBPTO010001510.1:0-15336 GCA_038094155.1 Pulveroboletus cf. aberrans
CCCCCGCTCCGTCCCTCCACCGCCCATTCGCACTTGATTTACCAGCCACGGTTCAACAACCGTATTTCCGGCCTTTTCTCCGCTCTCATCCATCGTCGTGATACCCCCGAAGAAAACCGCTCACCGACTCCCGTCCCGCCCCAATCAGAGCCTGTTTCCAGGGTGCCCTCTCCACCACCCGTCCGGTCGACCACCCCTCCACCCCCATTGTCCCCACCCACTCTCTACGAACTCGGTCTTTCCTTGTCCGCAATCACACCCGACCTGTCCCCTTCTCATTTCAGCTCCCCCCCCGCCAGCGGCGCCTTTTTGGCTCCCCATTTCCTTCTCCTCTGTCACCCCCAAGGCTTGGATGTCCTCCCCCTCGCCTCCCCTCCGGCGCCTCAGCCATATGCTCTCGTCCGTAGGGTAGCCTTCAAGTCCGTCGTCGTAATGGAACATCGTGGCGTCCTGGTCGCCATAGCCGGCCGCAGGGATGGCGTTCGAGTGTACGCTTTGGAGGAGGTCAAGAAAGCCATCGAGTGGCGCATAGACGTCGAAGTTCGCAGAGAACGCGAGCGCTCACGCAGAGAAGAGTCCAAAAAGGTCGCCAACTCCACATTCGACCAGCGAGATTCATCAGAAAAACGCGCTAAATTATCGTTATCATCTCTACCCATTCCAGAAAAACAGAACAGCAAACTTCTTTCGAGATCTCCATCAGTCTCCAACCATACCTCACCAAAGAAGCCCTTCCCGTCACCATCTTCTTTCCCCCCTGTGGATCAGCCACCGCCTTACGCTAGTACCCCAGATACCCGGCCTCCTTTACGAACACAACCCTCCTCAGTTTCAGTCAACCTGGCACGCTCCGGCCATTCCTCTCTCTCTTTGGTTGTCGTTCCTCCGGTTCCATCTTTACCCCCTTCGGTGTCAAATCCGGCCACTCTCACCCCTTCAAATCCTCCAGACATATCGAAGAACCCTGACTGGCTTGAGGCCAGCGACGACGAGGCTATCGACGTCTTGACCGCGGGTGCCAGTGGAAGTCAAGCATTGGATGAGAGGACGAGTTCTATCCCTCCTCCGAGGAACGACGACCAGGCTGTCACTGCAGCAGCTCTTCCTGTTCGAAGCCATCCTATTCGACCCCGCAGAATTCGTCCGCCAGATTTCAATCTTTCCCCTACGAATCCGTCTCCTGTGCGTTCAGTTGATTTTTCACCGTCAGCAGCCTTTCTTACCATCCACTAGGCCGTACAAACTTCCTCTACGGCGGTCAATCACAGTACCGCTGTTCATGCCTCTTATGAGTCACCACCACAACAACTTTCTGCTGATGTCGATCCCGATGAAGATGACGACGACGTGGCTACCGTTCCTGGTGAACGGATCACCCTCGTCCAAGCTCTGCTGGAAAGCAGGCTCCCTGATTTACCTCCTGCAGGCACTCTGCAACCTCAAGAGCCCATTCTGATTCATGCATCGACTTTGGGCACGAGCGAAGATGGTTTCCTGTCTTCCTTGCCAGATGCTCTTTCTTTTCGCAGTCGCAGCATTTCCAGTCAGCCAGAAAGGCGACGAAGACATTGGTCCGTCCTCGGGAATTTCCTCAGTACTTCTGGATCCCAAGACCCTTCTCTTTGTGAGACGCCGTTGAGTTCCCCTGCTTCCCCAGGCTCTCCATCAATGTCTGCCAGCGAAAGCAGGCCTCTTGCACGTTCATTCTCTAATCGCACAAGATCATTGGCAACCACAACCGGCCTCCGACCGACCTCTTCTGGAGAACCCCCTGCTAGTCTGATTCCATCTGCGCCCACCGTTCCTTCCATCCGGGAGTCAACATCCCAACGCCTGCTCCCGCGCATTTTCAGTACTGCTTTTAGTTCCCGCAGGTCAGGTGACCGACCTGCGGCACTCCTGCTCAAGAACACCGATATGGAGGTGAGAAAGAATAATGTCACCCCATCTACACCCCAAGCGCCACCTCCCAAACTTGAATACGTCAAACTTCCAGGAACCAAGGGTTCTCTTCTAATCAAAGCAGTAGAGACCCAGAAAAAAAGGTTGGGTCAATGAGCTATAGATCACGATCTTCTAACTCTGCTCTAGTTTTCTGGCCATCCTTTGTGGAGAGAATGGTGAAAAGGTGGAACTGTTTGCCGGCACATATAGAACAGCTCTCGGTCTCTCTCGTACTTTCATTCTTCCGGACTCTCCCAAGTCTCTGGAACTCCAACTGCAAGGTGATGACCTCGTGGAGGTTTTTTTGGTGTTCTCGCAGAATGTTTTTGGCCTGGAACCTGCAACGGTACGAGTACGGGAAGTCCGCATCGGTCGCGCCGAACGAAGAGCCGCTCGCCGGAGGATGAGGGAAATCCGAAATGGCCAAACGGACATTTTCGACACCGATCCACAAGTCCTCGAAGATGAAGACAATAATGTCAACATCAGTGTTGGAGTCACCGTACCATCTGGCCAAGATGTGTTTCCCAGCAACAACTCGACTACACATCTCCCCGAACCCATCAATACACTAGTGGGAAACAGTGGTACGCACGATTCTGCTCTGGCGCACGCCGAGGAACTGGTTGCCCTCGCTACCGTTCAAGTTGGTCCTTACACGACGTTCCAACAACTGTCATTTGCGCCAAAGATCCCTCTTGCTACTATCGCTGACGACTATATTATACCCCCAACATACCCTGACTTTCTGGAATATCGCGCTGAACACGAGCCGGACACGTATGGCGATGGCAGAAATCTGGCGTCCATCCAATTCAACCCTCCTGGATTACCCATGCCAGCACCAGCACCTCCGTCAAGATGGTTTTATCGTGATCCCAAAGGTGTTGTGCATGGTGTGTCATACTCTCTATTGCGTTTCGCAAACTCCATTGAGAATGATCCAGGCCCTTGGAAATCCAGTTTGATGCAGGCCTGGTACACGGACGGATTGCTTCCACCCGACCTCCCCGTCCGTAAAGAAGAGGATGGTGAGTATACATTACTCAAAGACCTGAGACAGCAATGTGTCGATCCAGTTCACCCGTTCCGGTCAGCACCCCCACTCCCGACTATACAACCCACCCTGTCGCTATCTGACGCATCCAAACCGCTACTTCCGCCCATCTCCCTCCTTCTCCAACCCCGGCACTTTGGTCCACCAGCCTTGTTCTTTTCTTCTCGGGGTGGGCATAGTACGTCTATCGTGGATGCTCGTGGACGTTCTGTGCTCAGGGGAAAATTCATGTGGAGCACGGACAAGGAGCTGAACAGTCCACGGATGGGGGATATAAAGAGGTTGGAAGCTTTCGACGTGAAAGACCGTTCCGTGCTCGTCGCAATGCGGCAAGGGGGTCTGGAAGCGATAGACCTTGGCGACGCCCTCCTCAGACCAGCGGACGAATCGCGTGTAGTCCTGCCATACTTTCTTCCTCCACCTTCGAACATCAACAGGCGAAAACCTTTCGTATGGAAGATAGGCACCGCTATCAATGCTTCTGCCGGTGGTACTGCGCTAGCTGCGAGAGGAAAGACGGGCTATCTGGGAAGGAAATCGAGTTATCCCCCAGCAAAATCTCCATCAAGAGGCGACTTCACGGCCGTCAACGACGGTGACCAAGAATTCACTGATGAAATAATCTCTCTCGGACGCACTGGTGACGACCTTTACTTATGTGAACGTAACGGTGGCGCCTTCAGAATACTCAAACTCTGTCCTGCTGCATAGGTGTTTTATTTTTTTTTCGAGCTTACGCTTAAATATCCTTGGCTTTATCAACCACTATCATGCCGCGCACACTTGTAGATACCAACGATACCAATCCCTCACATGACCAAGTATTTCATAGTTTGGCAGCTATCTTCCGTAGGTCGGTCTTTAAGATCTTGCCTGTGGATGTTTTCTACAAAAATGAAAGCATAAGCATACGTCGAGATGGTCCAAGATGGGTCACGTTTACGGGAAGTTTATCAACCACTTGGACCCACTCAGGGCAAGCAAATCCTGGTAAGAGCGTGCGTGCGTGGCGTTTCAATTCCACCTCAAATCCCGCGTGGTTGCCAATCCATGTTTGAACGTGCTCTGGTCGGAGTATAACGAAGGCCATCGGCCGCTCACCCCACTTGGGGTGGGGCCGCGCGATCACCGACACTTCAAAGACATGTGGGTGGCTCGCGAGCTCTGCAATAGATGAGTTAGAATGGAAATAAGGGAGGAAGTGCTCCTTACCAAGTTCTATGGCAAGACTTGAGGCGTTCTACCAAAGCGTTAAACACCACCAATACAGGACCGATGCCATTCCACCTACCTCTCCGCCCGAGATAATGATGTCTTTGCATCTATCTATGATCTGTACGACCCCATTGGGATGCATCACCGCGAGGTCGCCAGAGTTGAAGTATCCTCCTCTGAACGCCTTGCGGGTAGCTTCCAGATCGTTAAAATACTGCCCGACGGGGTACAAGATGCGTGAAATCGCAACGTGCGGCGGACGCGATCTCCCACCTCTTTCATGACGATGTTTCCCCGCATCACGATCTCGCCTACGGTACGTCCGTCCTTGGGAACGTCGACGAGCATCTGGTCATTCTCGTGTTTTGGAGGATAGATAACTCGAACGGTTTCTGCGGTGACAAAGCTATGCCCTTGGCGTGCCATCAACTTTGCGCGGTCCTGTAGAGACAGTGACTTCCAAGAGGGTTGGTCGTAGCACCGCGTGAACGGTCCGTAGGTCTGCAACCTAGGGTAAGCTACGATCACGAGTTAGCAATCAAGCACTAACCTCACTCCAACGTGATAACCCTGGATTAGCGAGGAGACACTATCCGTAAATAAAGACTCACGTCAGACCATACACATGGACGGGCTTGATTCCGATCTGCTCGAGCTGACCGATCAGCTGAGCAGTCGGTGCGGATCCGGCAATAATGGCAGTGACAGGCTGCGGTAACGGTCGTTTAGAGGTATCATTGGCGATTCCGATCTACCACAAGGTCTATTATCCGGTGACGATGATTTGGTGGCAGATACAGACCTGGACTGTTGGTGCCCCACAGTAATGCGTGATACCAGAGTTGAGCAGGTGCTTCCAAATCTGAGGATAGTTGACCTGTCGAATAGTAATCTACACGGAGATGTTAATGGCAAGAAATCAGGGTCGACAGCTCCCGAAATAAAGGCATACTTGGGTTGCACATGTGAAAACGTTGGCCCAAGGATATGTCCATCCGGCGGCATGGAACATAGGGAGGACCCTGCAGGGAGCGAATGAATCTGACGTCATATCGTGAGGCGAGGAGATGATACCATAGGTAGCAAGAATCCCCGTTAATTCTAAAGAACAAAAAATAAGCTTTATTGAAGTGAAAGTCGGTCTACCTCGCTTCGAAGGCGTTCGCTATTGCTGCAAGGTAGGATCCTAAGACTCGGATTCAGTTGCTAGACAAAGGATTGAAAGGCATGTATTCAGACCTCGCAAGGTAGTAATGACCCCTTTCGGCTAAAGCAACATCAGGTTTTCGTCCGGCGAGTCAGATATTGAAGCGTACTCTACCGGTAGTACCTGAACTAAAAAGCGGTTTGGCTTTGGAGTAACGTCGAGAATCAGACCTTACGTGTAACACAGAACCGCGGGAACATTCTCGTCGGGTTCTACATCGAGTCCGGACCAGCCTCTCTCGGAGCTGAATTTTCGGCCTGCACTGAGAAATTCTTCATACGGATCCCCGAGCCTACCGGTATCGTGGCAGACGACAATGGTGGCTTTGCTGTCACGGACGAGATGCGAGTACTCGTGGTCAACAAGTACGAGTTTGGATCCGCTGTGCTCAAGAATGTAAGCAATTTCTGGAGGAGTCAAACGGGTATTGATCGGGGTGAGGATGGCGCGAGCAGCAAGGGCACCAAAGTAGGCGTCTAAAAATCTGACTGAATCGGCCTAAACCAGGAAATGACTACTGTGCCCGATTACCTGCAATCATCGGGCTCACCAGAAGAACAGGTTAGGGTCGAGAGCGAGGCATTGCCGTCACGGACACTCACGAATTCGGAGCCAAGACTGCCACACGATCGCCTGGGTGAATTCCTGCTTGCATGAGTGCATATGTCAAATTCTGGATGCGCTGAGCCCTGACGCAGGGTGACTTGAATGCGCTTTGATCGATTGAAACCGGGTTACCATATACTAAAGGAGTAGAAAACCGGCTCTTTCGCATCGGGATGTGCAAGGGCCAGCTTGTCTGGGTGTTTTAGGGCGGCATGCAACAGAAAGGTCAGTGGGTTCTGCAGACGATAGTGAGGTGACGGTTGTGATCTACCCGAGGCACGCACGAGGGGATGATGGTTTACAGGGACAGACAGCAGGGGCTGCTGTAGATAGGTGACATTGAAAGGAGGTATGCTCTCCGGGGTCGGGCGAAATGCAGAATCTTGCTGGGTCAGATAAACCATGGAAAGACACACAAGCGTAAATAAAGGTAGCATCGTCTCTCCGTCGACAACCATGGCTGATTCTGCAGCTGGTCCTGTGGACAAATCCGTTCAGGTCAAGCTCGTCCTTCTCGGTGTGTCTCTCGTCCCCATGCGCCGGTCGCTTCCTTACACCTCTACCAACCAGGCGAGGCGGCCGTCGGAAAGTCGTCCGTCGTTCTTCGATTCGTGAGTTGCCATCTCGAGATGTTCGGTCCCTCCCACTCCTACACTCTCGCTAGGTGTCCAACGAATTCCAACCCAACAAAGAACCTACCATCGGTGCTGCGTTCCTGACTCAGAAATGTCGCCTGGAAGACCGCGTGCTCCGCTACGAAATATGGGATACTGCCGGCCAGGAGCGCTTTCATTCTCTTGCTGTCAGTCAATCCTTTCTCGTCTATCTGCCTTGATCACATTCCCCATTTCGTAGCCCATGTATTACCGTAACGCTCAGGCTGCCGTCGTTGTCTATGACGTTACGAGAGCGTCCAGTCTTGAGAAAGCAAAGTCATGGGTCAAAGAGTTGCAAAGACAGGCCAATCCCAATATCGTGATTGCACTCGCTGGTAACAAGGTCGATTTGGTCCAATCTTCTGCTCCGCTCCCCGCAACTCCTGCATCCGAGTCTGAGGATGAGGCGGACGACGCTACTGCAACCCCAGGAGAGGCATCTAGTCCCGGTGCTGGCGAGGAATCATTACGACAAGTTCCTCGAGAAGAGGCTCAAGCCTATGCTGCAGAGGCTGGCTTGCTCTTCTTCGAGACCAGTGCAAAGACCGGAGAGGGTATTGTAGAGATTTTCACGGAAATCGGTCCGTGTGTGCTCCTTAACTTTCCTGCCGCATCTGACCAGTTCCATGCAGCCAGGAAAATACCAATCGAACACATCTTGGCGTCGAACCGTGGCGCTGGTAGAAATGGCGTGGCAGGTAACCGGGCGGGCGCTTCGAGACAAGAAGGTGCTGTTAACTTGGAGGAAAACCAAGCGAAAGCAAAGGATGCCTGCAATTGTTGAACCCTCATCTGTCATTATTCCGGAGAACTACCATCTTGTCGTTTATCCCATGATCTGCTACATGAACCCTTGACACACATGACTACGCCTCTCAATGCTTCTCTTCCTGATTCTAATTGGATTTATGGACTAAATTGCGGCGTGGGTCTGAACAGTGAATACAGAACAACACCCTGTATCAACCCTATATCACACGCCTCACAGGTGATCACCGTTATGCGGAAGAATAAAGTCCACGTAAGGTGGAGGTTTTGCAACCTGCTCTTGGTCATTAGGTGTCAGATAGGGTGGAGGTGCTGGTACATGAGACGATCCCTGACCCATGACTTCACCAGCCGGTGATAACGAGCGACGGTCATGGGTGAACGGGTGGTGAGGTATTCCTGTGGACGTATGGGTCTGAACAGAACCAGACGACGTCGGGGTCCTAAACACAGAATCTATGGAAGGAGGCGGATCGGACGGGTCATCGAGAAGCGGCGGCGGCGGTGGCGGCGGATGCTCTTCTACGATCAGTCCAAGGACGCGACATGATTGAGAAAGATCGACAAACTCAGTGACCTCGGGGTCTCGTGCCGCCTGTTCGACGGAGGGCGGGGGAGTCGACGTTCGATGTAGAGGGTCAGCGTGGCCATCGAACTGTTGGGAAGAGGGAAAGCCAAAGATGACCCCTTCGCCTGCTATGGCTGCCTCTACTATAGGCATCATGAAATTCTCTTCGGTGTTGGAGGGAATATATATCTCGTTCTCCGACTCCTGGAACGTGGGTAGTTCAGTAGACGTGGATGCTTCGGACGGGAAAAAAGGCGGTGGGGGAACGTCTCTGTCTTCGAAAGGGGGAGGCGCCCCAGGTTGTGTGTAGCTTGGACCGGCCTCTCCATCGTGATACAGGGGTGCGGAAATCTCTGTATCTTCCTGTCGCACGGTCCTGAGCGGTGGACGATCGTGCTTCTTTTGATATGCAGCATCCACCCATTCTTCGACCTCGGGCAGCGGAGCGGGAGGTGGGATGATGTTAACAGGGATGGGAATGGTGTATAATGTTTCTGTTCTGCTCGTGGTGTCGACAAAGCAAGCATGGATGTTCAATAAGAACGACACTTTGTGCAGAAGTGTCGTTTGAGTGATAGAGATACATTGTGGATCACTGTCCACGTAAGGGTAGTCCCCTTCAACGACTGAGCGTGGACGATCGGGCGGGGAAGCAGACGGTGAAGTCTGATGGAGAACGAAACGTAGTCGGATCGGACGTGAGGTGTGGAACTTGCAAGGAGCACCAGAACGGGATATAACTGTCGTGTATGCGGCAGTGTAATGTGAGGGAGAGTTCGGTAAGCATTCACCCGGCTTCTCCGTGATCGAAGAAACAACTGTGGATGAAGGCCCCTCGAGCGGAGACTCGCTAGCTTTGTCCGGCTGTCGTTCCCTTGAGGGATTCTGCAGCTCGCGCTCCAGGTCGTCGATCCGCTTGACCTCGATCACACGGAGGAACTCCGTCTTGACATTACGGAGCCTGAGACCCCCTTCCAGGACAAGTTGACGGGGAGGCGGCGGCACGGTAATGTAAACGGGAATCGGTTCTCCAGCGATGAAGGTCGATTTTGGGACTTCCGCCTCTACGCGCACCGGATGATGGATTACGTGCTTCTCCGGCGAGATGGCTACTGTGTGCGTGTGTGACGTATAGCGTCTCGTGTGTACCAATAGCTCTCTCGATATGGGGGAGAGCGTTGGATCCGATGGGTGCAGCGTCGCGGTTAGGATGTGCATCACGGAGGAATGTAGGGTGTGGACGCATTGGGGCACATCCGGCATGAGTGGTATGGCGAATGGAAAGGAGGTCGGGATGTCTTCGAAGGGGCCAAGCGGGGATGAAGCCAGGTCCATTTCAGATGCAGAAAGCTCGATCTCCTGTCCGTACGCAGACTCTGTCGTCCGCAACGACACCGACCTTTTGCGAATTCGGTTAGGTCACTGCTGATGAGGAACAGAACGAACTGACAGTTTCTTCCATGCACCAGGTCGGGCGCCTTTGAGGTGGACTTCCCCTTCCATCGCTGCGTGTTCCCCCTCGGCGCCGACATAGCCGTTCTGGAAGTTTACACCGTCTAAGGCTGGCACAATGAGCAGCTGGACGCCAGACACCTCCGACGGACAATGGGCCTCGCCTGGGCCATGTTGCGAGTACCGGGGAGGGGGAGCGGTATCAGCTGGCATGTGAACAGACGCGCCTAATGCTGTTGATGTTGGTCGTAGATATGATCAGTCCGAACCAGTACGCTGTGCAGATTGCCACATGCACTTGTCAGAGCATTGATCAAACGCGAGTATAGATCATGGCATTAAATCTGTGATACACATCGTACCCTCATTCTACCCGCATCAGACTCTCCAGCTCGGCGAACATCGTCTGGTCCAAATCCCTCTGCATGAGCAGTTCCCATGCCGCGTCCCGACGACAAGCAAGCAAGCCCATCCCCTTTTCCACGTTCGTTTCTCCCGACTCCCCAAAGCCCATCCCGAACGCAAGTGTTGGTTGCGTAGCTTGGGAGGTATCAAAGGCATCTTCTCCGCCGTCGATGGCCTTCATTGCTTCGATTGCTCTGCGCGCGGTGCTCAGGAACCACTGTCGAGCCTCTGGCGAAGCATTGGTGGTCGCAAACTTCTGTGCCATGCGAAGCATGATCTGCGAGAAATGGAGCGACCGATCCGACTTTATCCTTTTCTTCAGTCCTGGAGGGGACAAGAACGCGATGACGTATATCGCCATGGTCGTCTTCTCAAGATATGACAGCCACGATTCTCGCGAGAGAAACGAAAAATCGGAATCGCTCACTGGTAAGCGATGGACAAGAGTTTCTAGTAGACGCCACAGCCATTGCTGTGATATCACTGTCGAAAATATTTTTCTGTTGTGATCGAGGTGGGCAATATGTGTGAAGACATCGAGAGCCACGTCAGACAGATATGGTGGTTTGCAGTTGTGGAAAGGGATGCCACTGAGCTTTAGCATCTGCATCGGTGGTATTGCATCTGTCGGTTCGATTAGAACAGATGCAACTAGTTCGAATATTCGGGCGCAAATGCGGGCGGTAGACTCGGAGGGCGAAGCGGGGTGGGGGAAGGCGATCATGACCGAGAGGTTGGATAGGACATTGAGGACATCCTTGCGGATGTTGATGATGTCAGGAATAGAGAGAACGGGGGACACTGGTCTTGGTGGGCCGCCGTCCGACGGGACGATGACTCCACAAACACGCAATACCAGCTCCAGCGTCCGGTCGTGCCTCGCCATAAATTGCATGTTGTCTGGGATGACAGACAGATTCCGGATGATATTCGTCACAGCAAGAATAACTTGACTTGACCGATGCCGCGGGCCGTGGTCCACCTCCCGCGAGTTCTCCTCGCTTTTCAATGCCGCGAATGGCAACAACTCACTCTCGAGTGCCAGTGTCACCAATTCACGGTGACGTGGTATAGGGGTATTCTCCGTCAAGCAGTACTGGGGCGTATCAGCAGTCCCATCGAACGCCTCGTCCTCCAAAAGATCCAACACCTCTTCCAAAAGATCGGAACACTGTGCGATTGGAAAACCTGAACCGGGAGTGGGACCTTTCATCGTCGAAAGAAGGGTGAGTGTGGTTAGAGCGTATGAAAGTTCGACCGTGAGTCGGGATCGGATGGACATCGTGAGAGCTTCTATGTCGACTGTTCCCCACTCGTTGATATCGCGCATGGGCCGACGTTGAGCACGAAGGTAGTCGTCCTCCAACATGTTAAGGTCACGCCCTCCATAAGTGTCCACTTCACGCGCTAGCGGTATGTACTCGATTTTGGTTCTCGTGAACTGAGAGCGCGGACGTGATGTAACTGGAGCTGGTGTCGAGGTCGTTTGGTTCTGCGGGAGAGAGCGGTCCCCCGACATTGACATGGAGGGCAACTGTAAAGATGGTCAGAAGTTCCAAGGAAGAATGATGAGAAAGACTGACAGCATCTGGCATTTCCGTTCCACCTTAATATCCACCGCCCAATGTCACTTATTACGCACACAACACAACATTAAATTAAACCTACCTAGCTTCATCTTTGCTCGCTTCCCATCAAGTTCTTCCGATTCAAATCTTCGTTTCATACCCGGACCATCCTGTTCGTGCTGTTCATTGCCTGCTGAACTAGCAAGCGGTCCAATGGTCGTATTGCCCAATGAGGGTACTAACGAATGGCTGGTTAAAGAGTCCGAAAAGCCATGTGTTCCAGAAAGAGAGTTGACCATCCCCTGCGGTGGGTGGGGGCTTTGTGGTAACGTTTGTGGTGCAGAGGTGGAGGGACTGCCTATGATCGACATGGTCATATTTTGTCCACCTGATACAGACTGATTCAGCAATCCCATCATACTGGTAACAGAACCGGGCAGTTGTGATGACGATGAGGCTGGGAGTCCTGTGCTTGGAACTTGGGGAGGCATGTTAGGAGGATTGGTTGGAGCCGTGGGCCCACCCGGTGGACGACCAGTTGCCATCATCATTGCCTTACGATTCGGGTCTTGCATGCTGTGACGATAAACCTCTTCAAAGGGTTGGATGATCGCGGTATAATAATGAGCCAAAACGGCAGTAGTGGCTCGTTGACCGTTGGGCAAAGGGACCGGGAGATACTCAGGGAGGTCGAAATGCAGGAGAAGTTGCGACCATGCATTCTGTTGCATTACCTAAATGATTTAGTGTAGATGATGATCAACATACGAGGTACGATATATAATACTGATAAAGATACCTTTTGGCTGCCGCCAAGCTGGGATACAATGCCCCACAATTTGAATAAGTCGACGTCCTTTCCAGCTATCCGAATTGCACCGATTTCACTGGAGTACTCCAAGTTTTTCCATTGTGAGGATGCAGGATCGTAGTTGGGAGGATAGTGAACGTTGGTTAAGGCGGGGGGGAGAGGACTCCCTCTGGAGAGATGAACCTGGGCAAGGCTGAGCAAGAATTTGCGTTGCTTTTGCTTGAGAGACGGTGCGTTCGGGGGTTGTCGAGGTGGAACGTTGGCAGACTGCATGGAGAGTTCGATTGATGGGTGGCTGGGTTGGAGGGTGTGGACCGGAGCGAAAGAGGGCTGAATGCTGGAGTGAGGAGGAAACTGCATGATGGCAGGGGCATCCAGAATAGCAGGCTGGATCGCGTTTGATTGATTGTACGGGATTCCGCCGAGAAATGCCCCCGGGTTTGTTCCGCCCATTGGAACCTGGGATGGAGATGGTGCAGGCTGGCGCGGGTAGGCATTTGTCAGTTGACGCTGCATGTTGACGACGTTGAGAGCAGCCATCTGCTTTGCGGCGGCATTAGAGTCGAGATTGAACATGAGCTCGGTGGACTGTGCGGCAAAGGGACCCACGCCCGGATTCTGGTTTCGTGCTTGGTTGGGCCTGCATTGTGCAGTGAGCGGACTTGAGAGCAGGGACGAGGGGAAAGACTCACAGCATCGTCGTCGTCGTCGTCGAGCTTGGTACTTCTCACGCGCGTCAACTAATGTCTCGTTCAGAAATCGACGACATATTCGCCTCATCTGGCACTCCTCCAAAGAAAAAAATTAAAAAATCGTCTTCTGAGCAACAAAAGGCCCCCACCGAGTCTCGCCATCCAGAAACCATCGTAGACCCATCCGCAAAACAGGTCCCTCCAAAACGGCGTCGCTCAAAAAAGCACACCAAGTTATCCGGCGACAGCTTCAATGATTCCAGGGGATCTGCCCCTCGTGCGTATCCCTTCTTTCTTTATCGCCCATAATCCCAGATCGCATTAGGTCGTAAAACAGTCGATGGTTTCAATATTTACAAGGAAGATGAGCTCGGCCTCTCCACGACCGGCGGAGGTGACTGTTTCCTCCTCCCTCCCTTCCAAATCTAAATATCTTTGTCTAGATACGCCTCTCTGTCCCTTCGATTGCCAGTGCTGTCCGTCTCTTTTTCCACTAATTTCAACCTCACCACTTCATCCTCCCAGGTTTCTGAACGTTACCAGTCCTGCCCAGATGTATCTCTGTAAAGCTGTATTTCGTATTCATCAGTACTGTCCAACTATCGTTGCCTTCTTTTCAGATTCGTGCAAGAATTCATCGACCCCCCTCAATCCGCGAACAATTCTTACATTTTCCCCTTCCTCCAAGTGCTTGAACTTTCCCGGCTCTATCGAAGCCTTTTAGATCAAGCCCTAGTGGCCGTGATCTGCAAGGTCAATATGCAGCCAACAGTATGTCACCCCTTTCATCCGCCCTGTCGAACATCATGTATCGTCTGGGAAGATTTTAATCTTAATCTGCGGGTAACATTTCCTAGTCAACCTTGTATTCTTTGTCTTGTAAAATGTACAAGGTGCTATATATGGAGCTCGATGGTTTGGCATACAAAAATGAGTGTGTGTTGCAAGTCAGGCAGATTGAACAAGGGCAACAAACTGATGCAGCATCAATCATCATCGTCGAGCTCCTCCATGGGTTGCGGTCCTTGCCCATCGTTGATTGTGCTGCCAAACGGATCGCTGCCTTCCTGAGTGCGCCGTACATCTTCTGCTTTTTTACTGCGCTTTGCCTCTGCTTTGCGTTCTTCTTCCGCCTTCCGAGCTAAATATGCCTTGCTTCCAACTACCTTTTCTGGGTTCTTGCATAATTTGAGCCTACGATCGACTTCCCGAACAGCTTCAACGTCTGGTGGATGTCCAGCGCGGGTGATCATATCTTTGACTGCATTGACAACAGTTTGGAATGTCTCCAGGGATGTCTGGTCATCCCCTTGTGACTTGGATTCATGCCATTTTTGCGCTAGAAGCGGTGACGCGAGTGACAGCCCTGCCAGGGCTACTTGAGATGGTGCGTAAATGAGTTCAGCATCGGTAAAACGCGAGTTGCGGACGTGCTTGAGCGCCACCTCGTATACTTGGCGAGACCTCTGCTTCTCCATGACATCTGACAACGACTAGAAGGGCATCAGCAGTAATGCGACCGAACCGAACCGGGGTCGCACCTGGAGGTCAAGCCACAGGCCCCATAACGCGCGATGGGAATGCCATGCGGCAAATTCGAAGCTCAGGCTTTGAGCTACGAGGAACTCCAAGTCAAGAACGTCGGAAGGGGATGTTCGAGGGATATTGGACGTGTATGACTCGAGGGATATAGGATTGTTCGTCGTCTTCGTCGCCAGGAATAAAGCTGTTAGCCTGGATGCGGTTCCTCCATCAGTGACGGGGGAAACAGCGCCTGAGACAGACATACATGACATTCTTAGGATGCCAGTCCATGACAGTGTTTCTGAGATAGAAACGCTTGAGATAGGTTATTGCGGTAGCTTCAACCTCCTCGGGGAACCGGAAATGTCCACATAGCTGGGGGATCTTGGTAATATACAACTTCACCAGGAGGTGTTCCTCCTCGGCATTCAGAAAGGACACATTGGCTGAAGATCCGGGCTGAACGGTTGAGTTGGTACAACTGCCGATGCACTGATAATGAGATACCTCATCGGTCTCGAACGCATTTCTGATCGCGGAAACGGCGGCAGAATTCAGTGTCCCGCGAATTGCAGCCAACCGTTCCGGTGAGAACCTCCAGCTTTTGAACTGTGAACTGGCCTCATACAACGGTTTCTTTTCTGGAGGCGAAAACGCATCAGGAGCTCTGGAGTCAGCCATGCTGGTGGGAACTTGGACCCGCGCCAAACTTGAAGCTTGCTCGCCAGTGACCGCACTGTAAGCACGCCGGCTTACCTAGGTCCCATAACTAGTACATATACCGTCCGCACTGCTGAATGCTAGTCATTCAGTATTCTACCTTTTGGTGTAGCGGCTATGCGCGGCGGTCTGGTCGTTTACAC
>JBBPTO010001511.1:0-15324 GCA_038094155.1 Pulveroboletus cf. aberrans
ATATCATGTCATTAAATGGAGATTATATGTATCAGCACAAAAGTGAAAAAACCATTGCAATGGTATTGCTGTTTTGTAATGGCCATATCTCCGGCCCCACCAGACAAAATCACGTGATCCATGGACCGTTATGTAGACAAGGTCTTTCAATATATTCGGTGTCACCAACGCTAAGCGATATTCCCATGGTTATAACCATTACACTACATACACTCAGACAACTACTGGATTGACTCAGATCAGGATAGACAGCAGTGCAGAGCGGTCTCAGATTGATCAGAGCGCAGGAAAAGGACTAGAGATGGCTAGAGATGACTGGATGTCACTGTGGGATACCACACTTTCCTACAGTGTTCTTCAGTTCCATGGGTATCACTCATGTAACAACAGTACCTCATCCTCCTCAATAAAATGGTCAAGCAGTGAGATTTAACAGAACCATAGTGGAAAAAGCAGAAGCCATGCAACATCATGCATGCTTGCCAAAAAAGCCATTTGGAAAGATGCAGTAAAAAAAGCAACCTTTATCTATAACATACAACCAATGTGTCATCACAACTGGAAGACCCCTATTGAAATCTTCAAAAGTGGTAACAAATGAGATGTCTCTTACTTTCAAGTATTTGGTTGTAAAGCATTTCTCCAGAATGAAGAAGAGACAAACTCAGCACAAAATCTGACAAAATAACCTTTATAGATTATATACCAAACATCAAAGGCTGGATATTTTGGTCAACAACCTGGAGGAGAGTGTTTGACTCTACTCAAGCCATTTTCAATGAATTAGTGTTTCCTCATTGTTTCAAAGGTCAAGAAGTTGGACCAATTCCAATTTCCTTAGAGGCTGAAGAAACAATAGCAAATGATGCCCCTATTGACCAAGAAGATCAAGAATCTCAAGAAATACCAGTGCAACCTCAAGATCTGGGAGTACCACTACCAATACCAAGAGCAAATTTGAATCCCAATTAACTCAATTAACTACAAGCACCACTAAAAGGCAGTACTAGTGATGAAGACTCCTTAGAAGACCATCCAGACACATCTTTCACTTCCTCAACAACATCATCGACTCCCTCTAAAGTCTCTACTTGTCAGGATCCATACTCCTCCAGGGCTTCATCTGATGGAGGTCCAAGGTATATCAGACAACTCCAGAGTGAAAGGATGCTGGAAGGACTGATGGACTGATGGAGATGAGGTGGAGCATCAGGTGGAGGTGATGAAGGCATATCAGAGTGGAAATAAGGGGTTTTGGGGGTGGGGACTTGGTGCAGGGCTTACAGTGGCTCAAAAAAGTGTCCCAATGTTGGTGCATTTTGAAGAGATTGGTTAATTGTCAGTTATGGAAATCAAACAAGGCCAAACACTTGCAGTAGCGAAGGTAGTTCCTGCTATGGGCGTCCTAACCCCACTTAGATCATGTGATTTGGTTGTCATGCCACTGAGCTACAGCCATTCTAAAATGACATGTCATTGGGACACTTATTTGAGCATCATTTCAATTCTATATTTTTAGTACTTAGTGTGTCCTCCTTTGGCCTTAATCACTACCTCTATCCTTCTAGGCATATTTCTATCGGTCTTTGACACCCCTCAGCCTCAATCTTGCCCCACTCCACTGCAATCCCCTCCCAAAGTTCCCATACTCCTCTAGCTGGTCTTGAATAGTTGTTGAGCTTTTGTTTTGGAATTTGCCAGACATGTTCAATAGGGCTGATGTCTAGAGATTGTGGGAGCCAATCCAGAAGCTTGATACCATGAAATTCAAGCCATTTCTGAGCTCTTTTGAAGGAGTGCTTGGGTTTATTGTCCTGTTGAAAGATAATGTCTTCCTCAGAAATACCAGAGTTTTTCATGCTAGGCAGCAGATTATCCTCCAAAATGGAGATATACTGCTCAGCATTCATCTTGCCCTCCACCTCTGCCAAGATTCCAACAATATTCCAACCCGTACATTCCCAAACCATCAAGGAACCTCCCCCAAACTTTACTGTTTCCTGAACTTCTTTGTCCTATACAGGCTTACCTGCCATTTTCCATACATACTTTCTTCCATCTGATCCAATCCTGTTAATCTTTGTTTCATCTGACCAAATAACCCTAGTCCAGTCCTCTACAGTCCAGTTTTGACACTTGAGAGCAAAGGCTAGCCTCTGTTTTCTATGCTTGACAGATAGAAAAGGCTTCTTTTTCTTGACCACAGCCTTCAAGGAAGCAGACTTGAGGACATTGTGGACAGTTTGGGATGAGATAGGAGAGGAGAGGGCAGAATTGATGAGATGGCAGAATTGATGAGATGGGTGGCTTGAACAGCATTTTCCACTTTCCCAGCAGTAATACTAGAGATAATTCTTCTCTTATCAGTAGAGGAAAGCTTGGAAGGACATCCCAGCTTGATGTTTTCCTTCTCTGGAAGGTGTTCTTTAATGACTCCACCCACAGTAGACTTCCCCAACCCAGTTTGAGAGGAGATTTGATGAATAGAGAGAGACCAGATTCAGAAAGGGAGAGAATATTGGCTTTAATAGAGATAGGAATGGGCTTTATGATAATATTAATTAACTGAGTGGGGTGAGTATTATTTATATACCTTATAATTACACAATTTACATAATTATTCAGGGTCAGGACATAGCATCCATCAGAAGCTGTCATATGCCTATGTTATTTACTAGATAATGAATCACAGCATGATGCTCAAATAAGTGTTACAATGACATGTCATTTTAAAATATCTGTAGCTCAGTGGCATGACAACCAAATCACATTATCTAAATGGGATTAGGAAGCTCAGAGTCAGTATGACCTTCACTACTGCAAGTGTTTGCCTTGTTTTGTTTCCATCACTGGCAACCAATCTCTTAAAAATGCACCAACATTGGGACACTTTTTTGAGCCACTGTATATCCATGCATATGTAAGCAATAAGTCAAGGAAAAAGTGTAGTCTGGGATAAATTGTAACATTACCCCCTTAATAGAACTGAAGTCACTGTACTTCAAAAGTCTTTATATGCTCCATAGAGTTCTTCTGTCATGTTGGACATGGTGACATCATTGAATTGCAAGTCATCTTTCCTTTCATCCAGAGATGGGACCTCATTGGTGGATGTTTGTAAGGATGAGGGCATCTGGGGGTGAAATGAACAGTTTGACAAGCATGTCGGTGTGTAGGGCTCGATGGTGAAGTTACTCTGGATGAGTATGAGGATAAGTGACATGATGTGGGTAAGAAAGAGGAAGAGGGCCTAGGTATAGGGCATCAGAGAGGGCATTCCCACTGGTTGTGGCCAGGGGTCCATCAAAGGCAGGTAGGGCACTGGTACTCAGGGCAGCAGTCTCAAAAGTATCTGAGACAGCGGCACTGAAAGCAGGCTTGAGGATAGTGAGGGTTACTAGAAGTAAGGACGATCTCTCCTATATTCTCAGCATGGCAGAGCTCTGCTTGATTAATCAGGGTGATGGCTTCATCTTTGAGAGGGGGTGAAGACATGGATGGGGTGGATGGTGTGGGAGGAATGGCAGTGGTGGTGGTGGGAGCGGGAGCAGGTATGGATAGGGGTAAAGGTTCAGCCTGCTAGGCATTGGTTTCAGTGAGGTAGCAGTCAAGGTCTGCTAAGAACTCTCCTAGCTCGAGCTGGTGGATGAGGACATCAAGTTTGAGGTTGGCTTCACCCAAGATGGTGACAGCAGTGGGGTGATTCAGGAAGTTAAGACAACTGATCTGCCATAACAGGCAGACAAGGCAATAAAGAGGGCAGCTCATGTCCAGGTGAGCACTGATGGTAATGGCCATTTGTCTATCATAGATGTGGTCACAGTATTCAGTGATATAGGGGTTGGGGATGGTGGTGAAGCAGAGATAATGAGTGTGGATAGGAAGGTTTATGGCATGGACAGGGCATGGGGCAGGGAGTCTAGGGATCTCTATGAGGGGAGCACAGAATGGGGAATCAGAAGGAAGGCTGTTCCAGCTGGCATCTGCAAAGGTGGAAGACAGGGTTGGTTCTTATCGGTAACAGGTTCAACAAAGATGAAAGTCTCAGAGAGGGTCTCTTCTAAGGTGAAGACAGTGAATAGGGAATCAATGATGGAGGTGGCATTCTCTTTGATGTCATTGGTGGCAAAGGTGACATTGTGGAGAGAAGAAGTGGTTATGTTTGTGAGGTGACAAGGATGATGGTTCTGAGGGAAAAGTAGATGGATGATGGTTCTTATAATCCATCAGAGTGGACTTGGAATGTTTCAGATTCTGCTTGGGTTTCCAGGAGTCTTCTTCAACAGTGTAGCCTTTCCATCAGATTAGGAAGTGGTGGTTAGATAGGGTTCCTCTGTGATGTAGGATCTTATCAATTTTGTATTCTTTCTTGCTGTCTACAAGGTCCAGGGAAGGTCCTGTGAAGTTGGGGCCATGGACGTCATTTTTGCAATAGAGTGATAAGAGTGAGGCATGGAAGATGGGATGGATCTTCCAGATGAATGGGAGCTTTAGGCAGTAGGTGATCAGAGATAGGACATCTATGATAGGGAAGGTACCTTTTCATTTTGGGGCAAACTTTGGATTGACAACATTTTGTTTCAGGTTGTGAGCTTCTAACTAGACTTTGTTTCCTTTGACAAAGGGTTGGAACTTGAATGTGGTGCATTGTGCCATAGTCTGGTGAGCGAGTTCATGGGCAGTGAGGGCTTCATCATGGGAGGCAGTGAGAAACTTAAGGCAGTCTTCGATCATGGGGATCTTGATTTCAGAAACAATAGAAGGCAGGGCACAGGGTTCATAGCCTATCATGAGGTAAAACAGGGACTTTTCCAATATGAAGTGGGGTCAGTGATTGTGCATGAACTCTGCATGAGTCAGAAGTTCATGCCATGAGGATGGGTTGTTGCCACAGAAGATCTGAAGGTAGGTTTTGATCTCCTGGTTGATGTGTTTAGTTTTCCCATCTGTCTGGGGGTGATAGGTGGTGGATAAGGTGAGGTCATAGTTTAGGAGTTTTCTAAGCTCCTTAGTGAAGGTGGAGATGAACTGTGGGCCTCTGTCAGAGATAATCTTGTCATAGAGTCCAAAGCAAAGATAGACTTTGTGGAGAAAAAGGGTGACAATACCCTTGGCAGTGGTGGTTTTCATGGTGGGGCATAGAATTACCCCCTTAGTAAGCCCATGGTCGACCATGACCAATAGAGAAGTGAAGCTGGTGGTGGTGGTGGGGGGATCAGTGATGAGATCACAGAAAATCTGTTGAAACAGGCAGGTGGTGGAGGAACAAATGGGGGTGAGTGGGGGTACAGTGAGGTGTGTGTTGGCTTTGTTGGCCTGACAAGTGATGTAGCCTTCGACATACTTGTGAACATAGTGGGCCAGACCAGGCCACTAGAACTCAGAGGAGACCAATTGGCAGGTCTTGAGATATCTGGGGTGACCAGCAGATTCATGATCATGGCAGTGAAGGAGGACTTTCTGTCAAAGGTCTTTGGTGGAGATATAGACATGATCTTTATAAAGAAGAATGCCATCTTGGTATTGCCAGTTGTAGAGATGGGCATGAAGGGACATGAGTACATCATTGGGTGACAATGTGTGACAAGTGCAATGTGTCTGACAGAGCCTTCCTGCTAATGAGGATAGGTGACAAGGGGTACTGCTGAGTAAGCAGTGGATGAAGGGGTGTACTGCCAAGTAAACAGTGGATGAGTCTGTCTACGATTGAGGACAGATGACAAGGGATATATCAGGGACATGATGGGATTTCAGATGATAATCTGTGAGGTCGAGAAGTCACCTGGTGTGGTGGTGGTTCAAGTGGTGGTGCAAAAGTATGTGAAGTTCCAGTGGTGAGTGAAGACATGAACAGGGAAGAATGTGCCATGAAAGTGTTGACACCATCCTTCAAGAGCATGGAGGGTTACAAGGAGCTCATGATCATAGATATTGTAGTTTCATTTGACAGGGGAGAATAAGAAGAATTGATAGGAACAGAGGTGCCAATCACTGTTGGCATCAGTCTGAAGAAGGACTGCACCAGATGTGTACTTGGAAGCATCAGTGGCAATGGCAAAGGGGTGTGTGGGGTCAGGTAACTGGAGAACAGGAACAAGCCCTTCAACTGAGAAAAAGGCCATGTCATACTCTGGTGTCCAGTTCCAAGCGAGGTTCTTCTTGGTGAGATCAAGAAGAGGGCAAGTGACAGAGGAGTAGTCAGAGATGAACCAGCAGTAGAAAGTGGCAAAGCCCAAGAAGGATCATACTTTCTTGGGAGAGGTGGGAATCAGCCAGGACATAATTCCATTAAGCTTGATAGAGTCTGTGGTGATCTGTCTGGGCAAGACAATAAGGCCAAGATATTCTACTTCAGTGGTGGTGAAGGTGCACTTTGCTAGCTTCAGGTGAAGATCTAACTCCTCCATATGCTCGAGGGCTTAGTGGGTGTGTTCAGTGTGGGTAGCTTCATCAGGGGAGGCGATCAAGGGGTCATCCATGTGAATGACAAGTTGTGAGACATGGATCATCAAGGGTGTCTGGGTAAACCATAGATGGGGTGGTCAAGAGGTCATCATTGGATTGTGGTGAGGTGTGAGAGAGCTTGATGATAGCAAGATGTCTTCAAGGAATCTGTCTGCTAATGAGAACAGATGACAAGGGAAACTACCAGGTGAATGGGGACAAGGAGTCTGCCTGTTAGTGAGGGTAGATGACAAAGAGTACCACTGAGTTGATGGTGGTTGAAGGATACTTTCAAGCTATTGGTGGTCAAGGGGTGTGACTTGTTATGTCATGGGCAAGTGGAAATGGAGCTTGTTGAATGTAGGATGCCTATGAGAAGTCTGTCTGCTAATGAGAACAGACAACGAGGGGACTACTGAATTAATGGTGGATGAGGGGTCTTCCTATGATTGAGGATAGATGATGAAGGTACTTCTGAGTTAACGGTGAATATTGCCAAGTTAACAGTGGTTGAGGAGTCTTTCTACAATTGAGGATAGATGAGGATACTGCTGAGTTAATGGTGGATACTTCCAAGTTAACAGCGGTTGAGGGAAATTCAGCACAACTATTGGTGACGAATGACAAGGGCTTTCCTTTTTAAGGGTAGACATCCCACATTATTAATGGTAGTCCTGGACTCTGGTGATGGTGAAGTTGTTGCCAGCAGTCCCAGAGGTGTCCATTGAAGATTTCATGGACCATGTGGTGACAAGGGATGGTCTTGGGGCTGTAGGAAAGTGTAGTTTTCTACAGTGACATCCAGTCATTCCTAGTCATCCTGTAACCCCTATCCTGCACTCCAGTCGATCCGAGACCGCTCCGTGCTGCTGTCTATCCTGATCCAAGTTGATCTGGTAGTTGTTTGAAGGTCAGTTTTTGATCCGTCTACCATTTATCTACTGTTTCCTTTCAATTTGATGTACCAGACCCGGACCTATGTCCACAGGATACCCATCAGGTCCACCAGATACCAGATTCCTGTGCACCGGATCATTTTCCCACACACCACATTCATTCCTTTAGAGTTGAGTAGTCTTCTTTTGTGTGTTTCTCACTATATATCATTCAGGTATGCCTAAATTAGGATGTAACTCCCCTACCATCACTATGAAAACCATCTAGTTCCACTCAGTACCAATCCTAAGCCAGTTCCCCTCCAGTTTCCCCCATTTCTGCCATAGTCCTGCAATCCACCAAGTTGGTTTCCTAGCCCTACTGAACAGGGGGAAGCCAGACTCAGTTTTCCAGTGTCCTGTGGACAATCAGTGAGCCATCCTTTTAGTCCTCTTCCATTCTCTTTGCAATCCCCTGGGTCGAGACCTACACTTGCACCCTACATATTTGCTTAGGACTTCATTCTGTGTCCTATTGCTGTTTAATAGGGTGTTCTGAGCAAGGTGGTCATAGTGTTGGACAAGGAGCTCTCATACAAAGTTTGAGACTCATTGGGGAGGACATTGGAGTTGTCACAGTTCATAATCTAGAACTTGGCACATTGGGTTGTTCCTTCAATGTTGGCATACAGACCCTCCTTGGTTGGTGGAAGCATCTGCATTGGTGGGAGTCAGGGTTTGAGAGATGAATGGGTAAATGAGTGGTGGGGAGTTGGTGCTTCTTGACAGAGTTGCACCACTGTCTATAATGGCAAAGGTGTTGAGGGTTTTCATAGTGCACAAGAGATTAACGAGGAAAGAAGGAAGGGATGTCATGCATCATTGTAACTTCCTGTATCAAAAGTCCATCATCCTGATCCTTCCTACCATGGTCTTCTTCAGCTCTTCATCATCATCATTTTCTATCTCTTGGAGTCTAGGAAGATCCACAGAAATGTTGGTGGTGGTCACCTTCTTGACCTGTGAGGAAGGGGTGGAGAGGTAAATGGGGCAAGAGCAGGAGCTGTGTCCCTTCTTGCAGCAGCAGAAACATAGGTTCTCCTTTTGGCATCATTCCCATCCTTCAGGAGTCAGCTTGGGGAGGTGGACAACATCAATGTCCATGGTGTCAGGGTTTCTGGATGGTTTCAAAGGTTTTGAGTACTGGTAGGTCTGGGTGGTGAATGAGGTTCTGTGGTGTTGCTTGGCAATGGTGTCTCTCTCATCCCACTGTGCCTTACAGTGAGAGGACTGGGTAATCCATTCCTTGATGGTGGCAGGTATGATATCCATGGAGTTGATTCTCCACATGAGGGCAACTGAAATCCTGACCTGGAAGAACTGGATCAGAGTACAATGAAGAGAGGTTGACCGACCTAGACTGCTATACATCTCTGGACAGGAAACTAGCAGGTCAGCAACACAAAGAAAGAAAATGAAGGGACGATAGGTCCATTCCAGGGGGAATGCATAGAGTAGAGCTCCATGAAAGAGAACCACAGGACTTACAGGAGGTGAAATAGATAATGATCAGGAAGAGCTCCTATGCTTCAGACACAGCTGATGAGAACAGGACTGGATTCTTCACAGATCAGAAGAGAAGGATGAAGGGATGATTGCAGACATGGCTGGATCACAGAAGACGATGAAGAACTAAACTCAAGATGGACAGCAGATAGATGGCAGATAGATAGATGATCAAAAGATGATCTTGTGCTCCATGCAAAACACAGTTTTTATAGTCTGGGCACACCTGAGACTCTAAATACATGTAAAGAGCATGACCAGATTGAAAACTGGATCATCAGATCAATGTATCTGGTGACTAGGTTGATGGCACCAGATCAACTGGATGTACAAATGAAAGTGTCCAGTGTAGTAAAATGAAGGTTTTACTTACCAACAGGTGACAGATGAGGATGGATCAGATTGAATATGAAGACCAGATTGTACAGGATATGCTGGATATGCTGGATATGAGGACAGGGAACTACCATTCCCTACAATGGTGGGTGGCAGCATTGGCAGCAAGTGGGGAATAGGTAAAGCCCATCTTCCCAATGTGGAGAAGGAACTTAGTGATATAGTCATCAAGTTGGGAGACCTTCTCAATGTGGTGGATAGCAAGCCAGGATAGAGCAGCTGCTCGGTGTTGCCTTGATCAAAGGTGGCTTTGAACTCCTTGATAAACTCCTTGAGGCTGCCAAAGTCATCGGTTTCAAGGGCTTTGGAACACTTGAACTTGGCCCACTGCTTGGCAGGGCCTTCACTCATATATGAAAGGAGGAAGCTGATCTTCTTATGATTGGTATCATAGATGTCTTTGTTGACAAGCATGTACAATCTGGCAGAGGTAAGCCATGTGATGGCTTCAGAGGGATTCCCATCATAGGCCTTGAGCCTAGCAAGGTAAAGTTCAATGGGTTTCAAGGAAGACATGGGGGTGGAGGTGACAGAGGTGCTTTGTAAAGCAATGTGGTGGTGGACAGCAAGGGGTGGGTTCAGAGGTATGGTGGGGGCAACTTGTGGTGGTCTCAAAGGTGTGAAGGGGGTAGTAGCTTCTTGATCAGAAGCTGGTTCAGGTTTGTGATCTGAAGGATCAGGAGAGTCTTCCACTGGAGGTGGTGGTGCATGTGGGTGTTGAAAGGATTTCCCACAGAGGGGGTTGGTCGAAGGGCAATAGAGATGAATGGTGGCTTATGTGGAAGTAGCCAGGTATGAGGAAAGAGAGTCTAGTCTTTTGTTATGGCTGATGTGAATGAGGGCAGGCATAGAACCTTTGAGGCTATGGACTAAACCATGGATGGAGTGGTGACAGTGCTTGATGATTGCAAGATGTCTATGAGGAGCCTATCTACTAACAAGGTTTGGCAACAAAGAATGCTGCCAAGCTAACGGTGGCTGAGGGTACTACCAAGTTAATGGTGGACAAGGAGTTTGGTGGCTTACAGCAATGAATGACAAGGGCTTTCCACTGAAGGGTGGTTGATGGAGGAGACCTCTAGGCAAGGTCGATGATGGAGACTTTCCACTTAAGGGTGGTTTACAGCAACAACAAGTAAGAAGGTATTAAGGCTACCCTTGGGCCTGTATCGTGGAGTGGGAACACCAATGGATTCCTGAGCAATGATACAAGGTAAAAGATGAAAGGTAAAAGGTAAAAGGTAAGACTAGACTAAGATTTGCATATGCAATGATGTGGGTTTATATATGTAAGGGAGTTCAGGGTAGGCATGGAACATAAAGGAATATGGTGAAAGGAATCACTGACTGAGCAAGTGAAATGGAATCGCATGGAATGCAATGGAAACAGATGGTGAGTAATGGTATTGTAGTCAGCAATGAAAAGAGATAAATGTCCAAGTTGGGACTTATACCCATGTGTATGTAAGCAATAAGTCAAGGAAAAAGTGTAGTCTGGGATAAATCATAACAAAAACCATGACTATCTACAAACACTAGAAGAGGAGACGCAAGGAAAGCATGCAACAACACCAACAAAAAGTGACACAGAGGAAGCTGAAGTTGAAAATGTCTTATCAGACTCTAAGAAAGAAGCCAACTCTGACAATAATGCTCCAGAGATTCTGGGGGCCTTTCACAGCATGGAAGAAGAACTCCACAACCAGATCTTCACCAGAGCAGCCTGTGCATTGACCAGAGAGGACCTTCCAAAAACCATCAAGGAGGCATATGCATGCCTGGATGCCGACTTATGGAGGTCTGCTATAGAGGAAGAACATCAAAGCCTAAATGTGAACCACATATATGAAATGGTACAAATCCCAACTGGAGTAAAACCCATCACTATCAAACCTCTATTCTGGATAAAATACAATGGAAATGGAAATTTTGACCATTACAAGGCCAGAATCATTACTCATGGTTTCACTTAAAAAGAAGGGGTCAATTATCAGAAGGTATTTGCTCCAGTCACTAACCTAGACTTCATATGGACCATTGTCTCCCTCACTGCAAAACATGATTTGGAGTTAGATCAAAAGGACATCTCCACTGCATACCTAAATGGAGAACTGCACAAAGAACTCTACCTCCTATCTCCAGAGGGCATTCCAATTCAACCAGGTTACTGCTCATGACTCTGTAGGTCGCTGTATGGACTAAAACAAGCCAGATGAATGTGGAACAAAACGTTAGACAAGAAGCTCAGAGAACTCAGATTCACTCATTTGGACATGGAGATGTGTTTATATATCCTCTGAAAGGACGGACAGGTGTGTTTTCTGGTCATATATGTCGATAACCTTCTCCTTGCAGCAAGCACCTGGATCTTCATGAACTCCATAAAACAAACCCTCTCCTTCACATTCAAAATGCATGACCTTGAAGAGGTGAAGTTCATTCTGGGACTGGAGATCAAATGAGATCACAAACTCCAAATGATTGCATTGTCTCAAACTTAGTACATCCAAACTGTCTTGCAACCCTCTGGTATGACAGATTCCAAACCTGTCTCAACTTCAATGGCCCACAACCTTTCTCTCTGCCAATGATCTGAAGGACAACACTGTTATCATGGAGATGACCATCAGAGGAAAAACCATTTCATACTTAACTTTGATAGGTTCTCTAATGTACCTCATGCTCGGAATGTATCCAGACTTGGCATACACATTCAGAATGCTCAGTCACTTTAGTGTGGCATCAAAAAAGTGTCATTGGGAAGCAGCAAAGCATGCACTCTGATACATCCAGGGGACACCAGAGATGGAACTCCACTACAATGGAAATGAAATCTCAATGGACTTAGGCTTCTATGGGTACTTCAACACAGGATGGTCACAAGATCCAGACAACTCCCATTCAATCTCCGGATACCTCTTTATCAGTAACAGAGAAGCCATCTCCTGGTCAAGCAAACAACAAAGCATGTAGCACTGTCCACCACTGAATTGGAGTACATTGGACTTAGCAATGCTGGACAACACCTGGCTTGGCTTTGTAGAGATCAGACATCCACAACTCTGACCTACAACTCTCCACTGTGACAACCAGGCTGCCATCATCCTTTCACAAGATCCACAATTCCATGTGCAGACCAAACACATTCAATGAAAGTACCACTTTGTTTGGGATGACTTAGTTGAAAAAGGAGAAGCAGTGGTCTGTAGGGTTCTGCATGAGTATGGGTACCCACTGTGGGTCTGGGGTATGGGTATGTGTGGGTATGGGTATGGGTATGGCCTTTGCATACCCATACCCATACCCACAGAGGGTACCCACACTATCTTGGTATTTACATATTCTGCATTGCAGTGCAAGGTATTATTTATGATATTGATGATGTGAATATTAATACTCAACACTGCCTTAATACAGGACCTGAGTGCTGTGTGAACTCATGTTTCAGAGATCTGAAAATCTGATGGTAGGGTGCTTCCATCTTTACATTACACTTGACATACAGTATTACAGTTACATCCAGAGCACTGGCATCTCACTGGGGTCTCCTTCCAGGCCTTTCGACCTCACAAACAAGGTATTCCACACTGCCTGCTGGCCATTCTCTCTTTCAACAGTCGGTCTGTCATTTCCAATGGCAAGCTCTTCCTGGAGGATCATCACATCGACTCTTTTGGGTGGGCTGATGGTTCGTTTGCAGGACCGCATCACCGCTTTGCAAGAGATGGTCAAAAATCTCATGTTGTGCTGGACAGTTGTTGAAGAGAATGTTGTCAATGTTCAAACACACATCGAGATGCTTTAGTCAGACTCAGAGCGCTTCTTGTGCAGCATCACAGGGACCAAATGTAACATTACGACCCTGTCGACACTGCAAGGCCAGATGGTGGCATTGCATAACCAGTTGACAACACTCCAGGCGAGGGTGAACCCAAGAGGATGGTTGACATTCGGATGGAAGATGTCAAGGCGTGTGTGGAGGCATTAAATGGTCTTGTGTCTGGTGTGTCGTCTTCTTCGAGGATTGGATTCGAGAACTGACCTGTCCATCCTTTACCATAGTAAGAGATGCGGTTGCTGCATGAGAACATTGAGAAGCATATACAAGCCAAGAAGGATCGGATCCAGACTGTGCACATGGAAGTGCTGAATGCATGGTCATCGAAGCTGAGGTCTGTCTCCTGTTGTCCTTCAGAGACCGAATGCAATTTTACGACGTTTTGAACCAGGCTGTAAAGTATTTGAAGTGGAAGCATGGCCAGCACCCTCACTGACTTTCTCACTGACCCTAGCACCCATCAGCAGCCTTGCGCCCCTGTGCACCATCTTGTCTGAGGTAACCTCAGGGCCTGTCTCCCTCACACTTCAAGTTACTAGTAGTAATGGAAGCAATGGCATGACAACACAATAATGAGAGATGTCCATGGCTGCAATGATCTGGCTGTGCCAATGACACAACGAGGAAGGATGCATGAGGTCAACAATTGATTGAAGAGGGTAGCATGACAGCAAGCATATGTATTAACCCAAAACACACTTTTTTGTAAACTGATTTACTGGCACATGGGTGATGCCAGTGATTTCAGACATGTAGTAGTACTAGTAGTACTGGACTTCAAGCTCAACCTGATGCCAACCCATGGGTACAATTTTTTCAACCCACACACATACCCATACCCATAGTGGTGGGTAGCCACCCATGGTGAGTAGGGGTATGGGTATGGGCTCAGATACCCCAGGGTATACCCATGTAGAACCCTAGTGGTCTGGTACATTTCCACTGAAGACATGGTTGCAGACATTCTCACAAAGCCACTCACTTGGGAGAAACACTGGAAATTCGTTTGAGCCATGGGACTCCACATGCACACAAGTGAAAGTGTTGAAATGTAACTTCAGTACAACTCTGGTACAACTCCAAAGGTGCTCTGCCTTCCTTTTGTATGTCCTCCACTACATTCACTCTGGAGTTGAATTTATCAGCTTTGGAAATGTGCCTCAATATATCATACCACTTTTTAACACATCATATGACTTCTGGAAGTCATATAACTTGTTCCATTTTTCTTGAACCATTCCTTGCTTGTCTCGAACTATTCCAAAAGGACTTTTGCTTATCTTCACTTAACTCTGGACTGGAGTTTCCGGAGTTAGAATGTGCACATACTGTTTCACTATTTAATATCCATGTTCTCTTCAACTCACCTCAGTTGTGATTGCTCCCTTGGGCATCTGGCTGAGGTGAGACTCTCTTTATCCATTTACCTATGGTTGTGCTAATAGCTAGTAGTACTGGGTATCTCTGCCCTTACCATAGATAAATAATAGTTGTGATTGCTCCCTTGGGCATCTGGCTGAGTACTGGGTATCTCTGCCCTTAGCATAGACTCTGACACCTAGGCCATCATACAATTTCTGGTAGAGCTTTTCATTTGCCCTTATCGATTCCAGACATAGTAATGGGGAGAGGGGCATGTTCAACCATGTCAGCACAGCCATGACTCAATCAGCCTTCAGCCTCAAGCTGACCCAGGATGTTGGCTGTTGATGCCCCAGGTTTTGTAGCAACTGGTGCAAAAATTGTAGCTGCTGCTCCACTTTGTTGCTTGGTTCAGCTCTGAAAACTGATCTGAGCTGCTCTCTAGTCTCAGCTCTGGAGGCACCATGGGGATAAGGTTCACTAGCCATTCACAAGGTACTTGGCAAAGGTAGTCATATGTCTGATTGAGGGGAATCCTGTCAAAATGCAACACCTCTGATCTCTGGTCCTCTTCAAGGTCATCTACTACAACTCCAAGGTCGACATGCACCAAGTCCCTCAACTCTGCTCCAGAGCATCTCGGAGTTGACTGTTCTACTTAGTAAGGTCCCTTTCTCCCTTCGGACCTCATTTATCCTATTCCAGACATCATGTCAGAGTTACATCGGAGTTCAAGCGCTCTAATCTCTGTCACTATTTAGTTAGTCTGGTTTCGTCATTCCTCCCTCAGTTGTTCCACTACCACTGTGCAACTGAGGTTAGTCTTTTAGCTACATCTAGCTT
>JBBPTO010001513.1:0-15287 GCA_038094155.1 Pulveroboletus cf. aberrans
TAGCTGTACTGACTTGAGTGATGATGTTGAAGTTGGGGACATAGTATCCTCCAGCTTTGCAAACATGGTTGGTGAATGTTCCATGTTGATAATGATAGTCCTGGACTTGGGTGACAGTGAAGTTGGTTTCAGTGGCTCTGTCCCAGTAGTCCCAGAGGTGTCCATCAAAGACTTCATGGATCATGTGATGATGAAGGGGTTATGGAGTACTGTGATTGAGGTGATCATAGTGACACTTGGTGTTGGAGGAGAAGGCTTCATATAGAGCCTTGGATTCATCCTTGGATTTGGGGATGTCAAGAGTACAGATTTTCCAGTTGATAACTGGGTTCATCTTGATTAGCCATGGCATACCAAGGAGGACATTGAAGTTACTGCAGTTCATGACATAGAACTTGGTATGTTGGGCTATTCCTCCAATGTTGAAGAATAGAATGCAAGTAAATTATACAGACCCTTCTTGATTGATGGAAGCATCTGTGTTGCGAATGGGAATTGGAATGGTTAAATGAGTGGTGGGAAGTTGGTGCTTTCTGAGGAAGCCCCAATCGATGTAGTTGATGTCTGCACTGCTGTCTATGATGGTGAAGGTGTCAATGGCTTTCATTGAGTGCAAAGGGTTGATGAGTTGAATAGGGATTCTCATCAATTGCTTGTCTTTGGCATTCACAAGTACATTGGCACTAAACAAAGAAGGGAAGTCATGTGTTGTGGTAACTTCCTGTTTCAAAAATCCATCATTCCAACCCTTCCTATGGTGGTCTTCCTTGGCTCATCATCATCATCATCTTCTATCTCCTGGAGCCTGGGAAGATCGAAGGGGATCTCAGTGGTAGTCGCTTTCTTGACCTGCAGAGAAGGGGTGGAAGGATAAACAGGGCAAGAGTGGAAGCCATGTCACTTCTTGCAGAAATGGAAACAAAGGTTCTCCTTCAGCATCATTCCCATTCTTCGGGAGTCAGCTTTGGGAGATGGTCAATATCAATGTTCATAGTGTCAGGGTCTCTAGGGGGTCTGGAGGTGGGTTTCAAGTACTGGTGGGTCTGGGTGAACGAGGTTCCACAATGTTGCTTGGCAATGGCATCTCTCTCATCCCACTGCACATTGAAATGGGAGGATCAGGCAATTCACTTCTCAATAGTGGTAGGCATGGTATCCATGAAGTTAATCCTAGGCATAAGAGCAACTGGAATTCTGACCTGGAAGAATTGGATCAGAGTATGGTGTGCAGCAGCATCAGCAGCAAGTGGGGGATAAGTAAAACCAGCCTTCCCAATGTGGAAAAGGAACTTAGTAATATAATCATTGAGTTGAGAGATTTTCTTGATGTGGTGGGTGGCAAGCCAGAATAGAGTGGCCTGCCCTGTGTTGCCTCAATCAAAGGTGGCTTTGAACTCCTTGATAAACTCCTTGAGGGTACCAAAGTTATTAGTCTCAAGAGCTTTGGAATGCTTGAACTCGGCCCATTGCTTGGCAGGGCCTTCACTTATATATGAGAGGAGGAAGCTGATCTTCTTATGATCGCTGTCATAGATGTTTTTGTTGACAAGCATGTATGATCAGGCAGAGGTAAGCCATGGGATGGCTTCAGAGGGTTTTCCATCATGGGCCTTGGGCCTAGTGAGGTGAAGTTCAACAGGTTTCAAAGAAGACATGGGGGCAGAGGCAAGGGGGATGCTCTGTAGAGTGACATGGTGGCAGACAGCAGGTAGCAGTCCTGAAGGTATGATGGGGGTGACCAGAGTTGGTCTCAAAGGGGCAACAGTGGTGGTAGCTTCTTGATCAAAAGGTAACGCAGCCTTGGGATCTCAGAAGTCAGATGGATCTTTCGCTGGAGGTGGTGATGCATGTGGATGTTGAAAGGATTTCCCATGAAGGGGGTTTTCTGAGGGGCAATACAGGTGAATGGTGGCTTATGTGAAAGTAGCCAGTATGAGGAGTCAGTCTAGTTTTTTGTTATGGCTGACCTAAAAGAGGGCAGGCATAGAACCTCTGGGGCTTTGGACTTAACTGTGGATGAAGAGTGACAAAGCTTGACAATTGCAAGATGTCTACAAGGAGCCTACCTACTAGTGAGGTTTGGCGACAAAGGATGCTACTGAGCTAATGGTGGCTGAAGGTACTACCAAGTGAATGGTGGATGAGAAGTCTGTCTACTATTGAGGACAGACGATAATGACTTCCCACTGAAGGTTGGTAGATGGAGAAGATCTCTGGATGAGGTGGATAATGGAGACTTCCCACTTAAGGGTGATTCACAGCAATGAGAAATAAGAAAGTATTAAGGCTACCAATGGGCCTGTATCGTTGAGTGAAAACAATGATGTATTCCAGCAATGGTACAAGTGGAAGGTAGAAAGAAGTAAAATGAGGTAAAATGAGGTAAAACTGAGGTAGAACAAGGTAAAACGAGGTAAAACTAGACTGAGGTTTACATGTGTGTCAATGTGGGTTTATATACATAAAGGATTTTAGGGCAAGCATGGAATGTAAAGGAATATGGTAGAAGGAATCACTGACAGAGCAAGGAAAGTGGTATCACATGGAATGTGATGGAAATGGATGATGAGTCAAGATATTGTAGTCAACAATGAAAAGAAAGAACTATCTGAGTTGGGACTTATACCCATGCATATGTAAGCAATAAGTAAAAGAAAAGTGTAGTCTGAGGTAAATCATAACAGTAGGGAGCTTCAGGCTCCTACATCAGATTGTGACAAATGGCAGCAGGATGGTTTCAGATTTGATAGGAGCACAGAATAGGGACCATTGGGCAGTGGGAAAACTCCAGATATCACTTTAGGAAACTCTAGTTTCCTACATCATGAAGTGGACTGACTTCATCAATAAGTTCAAGAAATCTTTTGTTAGAGAGAAAAAAGCAGCTGACAGATTAGCATGGCTGTTGTCTGCCTGTATGATCAAGAACAAGAAAGGATGGTAGCCCCCTTCCATCATAGACTTCAATGCCAAGTTCCAAGGTCATGCTGCCAGACTTTTAGCCATTGATGCTATCCTTATCTTGTTTTACCAGCTGGCCATTGCCATGTTCCTCAACACCCAAATTCTCTCCATGGAGAGCATTCCTGATACCATCAAAGGATGGCACAAATGAGCTATCTCTTTCCAGAAACAATGGGAGAGAGTATCCACCCCTTCTATGCCTACACCACTCCCTCACACTTAAAACCTCCTTGAGATCCTGATGCCATGAATATTAATACCATATCCATTCCTTGCCCCCAGAAGCTAACTTCTGAAGAATGGAAACACTGTCATAATAAGAATCTCTGCTTCAAATGCAGAAAACCTGGACATTCAGTGCAGAACTGCACCACCACCTTCAAGAATTTTCCCAGACATTCCATCAAGAAGACAATGAAGAAGGATGCTGAAAACCTGTCCATGTTGAAAGAATGTGAAGAAGATAATAAAAAATTGGTCAAAAGGATGACCCACTTTTGTTTCCAGGATTTTTAGAACAGAGAGGGCAGCCTCAATGTCTGCTGCCTCCTACTTAGTATGTGCACCTGTAACTGTATCTTGCAAATGAAGTCTATGCAGATTTCTGTTGAACTCATCATACTGTTGTACACACTCCAAACCATTAAAACATACATCCTGATTGATAGTGGTGTGGACATCAACTGTATTAACTGGGGCTTCATTCAAAAGAACAAGCTTTTCACCTCCTAACTTGAAAAGCCATTTCAAGTCTGTAACCTTGATATGTCATGAAATAAGAAGGGCAAGGTGTTGTTCTCCCCTACACTTTTTGTAAATATCAAAGGAATCACCAAGAAAGTCCTCTTTTATGTGATAGATTGCAGATGACAGAACATCATCCTAGAATCGCTCTGGCTCAAAGCAGTCAACCCCCTCATTGACTAGTCTAAACAGACCTGCACTATCTCTGAATTCCTTAATGAGTCAAAGGACTTGTACCAAACTCACACTGCTGACCTTAAATGGCACAACAAGTTCTATCCCACTGCCACCCCCAAAGAAATCATGGTTCATCAAGCCTATAACAAAAGGCTCCTTGATTATCTCCAAAAGACTGAGGAGTCTGACCTCATCACCATAGTGAAAGACTTTGCTGACCTCCATCATATAGCCTACTTTGAAACCTGCTTCACCCCCTGTGGCAGCCTCCAACACAAGAGGTTTGTCAATAAAGTCACTGCCACCACTGAGCTTGCAGCCACAGCAGAAAAAGTCAAACTCAACATTATGTTGCTCTCAGAATATGCTGAGTTCTTGGATGTCTTTACAAAGGAAGCATCTGATCATATTCCATCCTCATGTCTCTATCATCATGAAATTCACCTCAATGATTCTTTTGTCCTCAAAGTCATGAAAGTCTACCCACTGTTCCCAGATGAAAGAAAAGCCACCAAGGACTTTATTCAAGAGAACCTTGATTGTGAAAAGATTCACCTCTTAAACTTCCTTCAAGCAGTGCCCTTCTTTTTTGCCAAAAAGGACAGTAAACTCCACACATGCAAAGACTATCACTACCTGAATGAGCATATGGTTCAGGATGCATACCCCCTTCCTCTAATCTCTGACCTTGTTGATAAACTAAAAGATGCCAAGGTGTTTACCAAGTTTGATGTTTAATGGGGATACAACAACATCAGGAGTAAGGATGGTAACCAATGGAAAGCCACCTTCATCATGCACAAAGACCTGTTCAAACCACTTGTTATGTTCTTCAGGCTCATGAACTCTGCTGCCATGTTCCAACAATTTGTTTAGAGACATGATCACTAAAGAATTGCTTGTTACCTACATGGATGACCTTCTCATCTTCTCCCCAGACCCTGAGCTCCATGAGGAGTGAACCAAATGCATCCTGCAAAGGATGCAGGAACTCAACTTGCACTTGAAACAGAAAAGTGCACCTTTGCTGCTGTAAAACAGCAAAAGGACTTGGAAAGAAGTCCTATGCAAGAAATATGGGTGTGAGTGTGTATCTTGACCCAAGGGAATTGCAAAGAAAGAAAAGAGGACTATAGGAAAGGCTCACTAGATGTCCACAGGACACTGAAAAACTCGAGTCTGGCTTTTCCCATTTGGTAGGGCTATAAAACCAACTTTGATTACAGGACTTGAAGGAAACTTGAAGGAAAAAGTAAGAAAAAGCTTAGGAAACCATACTTAGAGGCTTAGAAATGCTGGTGGTTACTTTCACACCGTCTAGAAACCAATTCCTAGGTACAAAAGTCTAATTCAGGCATATTCAAATAATATACATACAATAAAGGAAACATGAAAAAGACAAAAACCCGGCCAAACTCGGCGTGTGGGAATAGGTTCTGAGGTGCAGGAACACTAAGTCCAGTGTGTGGGAACTCAGTTCTAAAACATTGGATTCAAAACTGACCTTCAAAATTCAACTTGGTTGACTTGGGTTGGAAGAAATGGCAGTGGGATGGTCTCAGGTTTCATAGGAGCGCAGGATAGAGGCTATCAGACTGCAGCAAAACTCCAGATATCACTGTAGGGAACTCCTGTTTCCTACATCCACAGGGGACTTAGATCTGATGTCCTCATTAGCATTGCATGGCTGGAATGAATGATGGATGAGACTTGAGTCTGGAAGGAAAAGAGTAGATGATGTAGAATGAGCTGTGTGGGCCAGGAAATAAAATGAGTGTGTTAATAGGCTTGGGTTCTGGGTTCCAGGTCCGGGTTGTGGCTGTGCATCCACCCTGACATACAATATTTGTTATGAGTGCCACTGCCTGACTGCTGAGTGCCAGTGGTTCATGTACATTTGGAAGGTGGTGGCTAAGCCATCATATGAGCAACAAAAGTTATATAGAATCAGTATATATGAATCAATCTCTAAGGAAATGGTTACATACATTGTTTTGCTCAATAGTTAGACATTAGATGCCACTCCCTTGGATAGCTTCTGCATGCTAAAGGCTGGGGTTTTACTTTTTCAAGCCACAGCATTGAAAAACAGATAAAGTGGGTGTGATGCCAACCACCAGACTAGTCCGAGGTATACAATAAGTGAAGAAGGGTACAAGTGGTACTCATCCCTAAGGGATTCCTAAAGGTTGTGAAGTGAAAAAGGGACAGGATCAAGGCACTTCCTGCACATTTGAGAGGGATCTGGCTTGTATCTGATAGAGATCTGGTGTGTATCCAGTAGTGAGAGTTTGCCAGATTAAAAGTACCCAGTCAAGGATGAAAGCCAAGCATAAGGAGGACAATGAGAATGATGAGGACAACAGTGGAGAAACATCCCACAGAAGTCAGATGGAGATTTGATGAGTTGAAAAAGGTGTTTATAATTTTGGAGGGTACAAATTTTATAGTCAGGGCATTTCCCTTGACTTTTGACGAACAGCTAGTCTAGCCATGACATAAAGCACCTATAAGTAAAGATAGTGTCCATCATCCCATTATCAGCAGGGATAGATCACCAGCAATAAAAAAAGTAAATATAATCACCACTGTACCATATCTGGTTGTATGAATGGGTGGAAGATGGTACATACATCAAAGAAAAGAGAGGAAACTAGACTCAGATGGACCAGATACAGTTGCTCAGTGCACTTGATGGTTCCACCATATGAGAAGTTGATCAACTTCTTTACTCTTGTCCTCATCATAAAGCAATTTGAGGATATTGTTGTGAAACTGTTCCAAATCTGTAATGAGGTCAGTGTGGGAGAATACTTGTGTCAACATGAGTGTGAAGCAGGCCTAATGAGTGCTAGTGTTAGTCCCATACTGTGGATGAACATATTTAGCATCATGCACCTGAGTTGCAATGTTGGCAATTGAGGCCTTTATAACACTATGCATTCCATGTATGCAAGCATTCCCAGAATCAATCACCTTTGGCTCCTGGTCTACTGAGCTGGGAGATGTGAACACATGTTTGTAAGCCTGAAAAAGCATCATTTTCAACATGGAAAAAAATGTAATGTGACATACAGAAACTAGTAGCCCACTCTGGAGAAGCCCATTCCATGGGTCCTCAGCATTGTACATATAATTGGCATAGAGGAATATAGGGCAGTGGTCACCAGCAACCTGAAGTTCCCTGTTATGCAATTTCTCCTTAATGCTGTGGAAATACTTGTCAGGGCATTGCAAGGAATCAGGATTGAAAATGTACTCAACATTTTGCCACTCATAGCCAGCAGGGCACAAGAGCACTCCAGTGCATTCATGATGGAACCCTCAACCAGTCTTGACATTGCAAGGAATATGTGGTCTAAGGGTCTTCCCTTTCAGTGTAATCCAATTGATGATAGTACCTTTCATTCCTTTGATGTCATCTGCCATTGCACTGCTGGCACCATATTGAATCTTGATGCAGTTATCACTGGACAACTCATAAAATGAGGCAAGACTGTCTCACCAGTTCTGCTGTACACATGATCTCTTCCTCTGTAGACTCCATCAAGCGGGTTTCAAGCCCTGGTATCATTTCCAACAGCTTGCAGAAAACAGAATATTCTTGTCAATCCCTTTGAGGGCCCAAGATGTTAGTCAAAATGCAACCAACCTTAGAAGATGTACTTGCTGGGCAGTGAGTGACTCTTCACCATTATTCTTCATCATTCCCATTAGATCCATTCCATTGGTGAGCAAGGCTTGTGTGTTGCAGAACACATGCACCATGTGACCAAAATGATGACCATGATGAACCAGCAGGTCTTGCATAGACCTAACCTGTTGTCAGCAGAGAACTTAAATCATGCATGTCAAAAATTATGGTTGTTTCCTTGGCCCTAACTGGAGAGTGTTTGATAATAAGCATTTTTTACTACTGCTGGAACTGTCATCATCTTGAGAAGTCTTGCATCCATGCTCATGTTGATGGATATTATTGAACATTCTCTGAGGAAGAGCATAGATGGACAAATAGAGTCACAAGGTTGGGAAGAATAAAGTCAGAACTACCCACCTTTAAATACGCTGGTCCTCCCCTGATGCCATTAGTCAACTTGTTTGCATGGTATGATCTTGTTTGATGCTGGATTAGATCACCTATCTCAACACTTATCTCACTCCCATGATCACGTTGTTTGCATGACCTTGGATTCTGATTTTGTCCATGATAGATTAGATGAGATTGCTTGCACAAATGATGGAGAAAATCTGAGAACATGGATCTGAATGATGTTGCCAAGGACAATGGCTGGCAGCTCTAAAACCATGAATGGGATCATGAAGGCATTGTTACTGATGGCGAAATAATTTCAAAGAGTTTGTGAGCCAGCATATACATATGGCACATGTATGCACTGAATTTACATACTGCATATACTACAGAAGTGTGCTGAATTGTTGTTGCCTCATTACCCAGCACTGTCACTGAAGTCTTGGTTGCACTGGTGTGATTGTCACATTGTCATTATTGTTGCAGCATCTGGGTCGTCAGGGAGCAGAGGTCCTGAAACAGAAATGGATGAGCATGCTGACACTAATGGGTACACATTATCGACTAAGATGCATGTATCATCATTGTCCAGCATCATTCTTATACATTGTCATGTCGTGACAGTCACACTGATGGAATTGTCCTGCTGTCATCATCATTGTGTCATGCTGATGTGCTGAAAATGATGCTGGCACCCAGACAACTGGCAGGTGGGAATGCTTGTTGACTACTCAACATGGGTTGGGTGAACCTGAATGCCAATGTTGCCATCATCATGTCAATGCTGCATCTGAGTCCTCACTCATCATCATCATCATCCATGCATAGTAGGGGGCATTTAAGACTGATGGCATAGCAGGGTGCCTTGTGTGTGGTGGATCTGGGAAAACAGAGAGAGATGTTGGGTCAAGGAGTATGGTTCATGAATCACTGCCACAATAAGAGAGAAACAATTGAGAGGACATCAGAGTTAGGATGTCAGGCTAGCAACACATATCTGGCTATCCCAGACTGCTCTGAATATCCCACTTGAAACCACTCATATTATTGTTGGGTGGCATTTTGGGAGGTTCTAAAGGTGGAGTGATTTGTCACTGTCAACATGTACAGATCATTTGACTCTGCTTCTGTTTGAACTTGTGCACATAGAACACATTCTCTGACATTGACAAATGTGGAGGGCTCAGGAAATAGGATGGTACAGTGTAGCTATCATACTAACACTAGCACCTCAGAGTTTTTTTTGGGTGATCTGCAAACCACTGTATATTAATTGTCAGCATCACCGCCATAATACAGTGCATACATAACATTAAGATAGTCATCACCCTCTTCTTCAGACTTGGAGGCAGCCTCAGACCTGTCCTCGATTTTCCCCTCCAATTCTGGCTCATCTCCTTGAGGAAGAAAGGAATCCATGTTGGAATTATCTTCAAATATTGTCTGGAGAATCACTTCAGTATGACTTCCTGTTGCAAGCTGATTTTTTGATGGTGAGGCCACAAATTTGTAGACAGGTAATGTGGTTTGCACAGGCCTGCACTTCTCTATCATAGGGAGGTTTGGTATAGAAGAATCTGGGTGATGAGAGTAACAGTGCCCAACACCAAGACTCCAATGAAATTGTAGTACCATATCACAATCCATGAACCTGGAGACTGATTGAGATAGCAGAATGGTGACAAGTGGTCTGCCATACCTGTTAACATAATAAAATTTCCAGTCATCTGAGTCTTGTGCAATAGGCAACATTGCATTCTGATCTTGGTAAACCCTCCTGTGTCTCAATGAGAGCAGTAGGTGGCAGCCTCTCAGTATGTCACCCAGGTCCATGAAATCAAAGGATGAATGATCATCCATTCAAACAAACCTCAGAGCATCAAGACCATGTAGGTCTTGTTGGGGAGCCCATTCAAACCACCAGACATGCAAAAAGTCCATTTGCCATGCTGAATAGTCTTGCATCCCTGGTTCAATATATTGAATGTTGGCATGATATATTCCAATGATTCTGGCATAGCAAAATCAATCAGGATCCTGCTCAGACTCTGAGTGATGAAGCATTATAATATCACAGTGCTCAGTATTGGGATTGAAGATATATTCAGCACTGTGAATATCGTACATCATGTAGTTAATCTGAAGGACTTGATGCTGATGAATCTGTCCATTTTTGAGTATCAGGTGATCTGGATTTGCACACAGTGTGTCAAGGCCATCTTTGAGTCTGACTGACAGCAATATGTTCATATTTGTCAGAATGTATGCACTATGGAGGGGCAGAGGTACCCAGACTCAGTTCCACAGTGGTAGTGGAACAACTGTTGTATTCACCTATGGAGGGGTAGAGGTACCCAGACTACAGACATTAGTAACGGAAATGCTAGAAGTAGCTAAGAAAACTAACCTCAGTTGCACAGTGATAGTGGAACAACTGAGGAAGGAATGATGAAACTGGACTGACTAAATAGTGACAGAGATTAGAGCACTTGAACTCCGATGTAACTCCGATGTAATGTCCGGAATAGGATATATGAGGTCCAAAGGGAGAAAAGGACCTTATAGAGTAAAACAGTTAACTCCAAGATGCTTCAGAGTGGAGTTGAGGGACTTGGTGCACATTGACCTCAGAGTTGTAGTAGATGACCTCATAGATGACTGGAGATGGAAGGTGTTGCATTTTGACAATATTCTCATCTGATTGCATGTAAATTGCTATGATGCAAGGTAGGAGATGGCATTTCAGTTTGAACATGAAGTCCTACAATCACATTAAGAGTAGCTTCAAATTGACCAATTAAGCAAGGCTTGCCTTAAGAGCTGGGTCATTAGAGTGTTGTTGGGAAAAAACTGCAATGTTTACAGGATGATTCTGTGACTTTCCAACCTGGTAGTGTTCCTTCAAATTATGAGGAATGGATTCTAGCAAAGTCCAATACACATTGTCAACTCTGTTGTGAATATGCCGTATACATTCCCAATGCCTCTCGATCTGAGTAAGCTGATGAACAGAATCCTTGTGGCTCATTCAAAGAAATCTTGCTTTGCTAATGCAATGTTCCTGCTCTCCCTATAAATCATGATCATCAGCACCAGTCCATGCTCAAAAAGGAGTCAACTGTACTAGTTGTGTTGAATAAGAGTCTGTGGTCCCATACATCCTGATCAATGACACATAGTCACCAAGTGTGTGTAACTTGTATGTGTTCAGATTCAAAGTCTTAGGTTGATGGGATGACATGGATGACCCTGGGGAGGACACATGGCAAGCATGAGACTGGACCTTGGGCTAACAGTGTGGCCAACATTCAGGTTCACTTTTGAGTTTGTGAGTCTGGAATGAAGGACATGTGTCAGTACTGAATGCACAAATATCTTTTCCAAGGGCTTTCATAGTGGCAGCCAGGATCTCTAGTGTTTTATCAGTATGCATTCAAAGCTTTGTGAGTCCATGCCATAATGGAGTGTAAAAAGAAGCTTCAACACTGATGTGTTGTGTGGTTCTGGAAGTAGCCCATCAAAAACAGGTATGGCACACTAGAATAAATGAGATCAGAGTTGGGCTAGATGAACAGACTGAATTACCAAACTGTAGGAGATCCTTGAAATCATGGGCAGCAATCCTCTTCATCTCTGATGCGATTTGAGACAAACAGCAAATCATATCCCTTTTGAATGTTGAAATTTGGTGATATCTAAGCAGGGGATAAGTGCAGGACAGTGATGCACCAGAAAAACATACCTATAATTGAGTTCATGTATCTTGCTTCCTCCAGAACATTCTAACATGTGAAAAAGGTGGATGAAAACTGCTTTCCATACCCCAAGCTCAAATTCATGAAGGAAGTCTATCACCAACATAATGAAGAGATTGAAACCAAAGGGCTGCAAGTTCTCAGAAAATGCGATCTGTATGAAATTCATAGTGAAACATGAACAAACATTGTGCCAAACAGATCATACTGCTGTCAGAACAAGTGATTCTGACTTGAGGAGCACTTCAACTTGAGGAGTTCCAACCACATAGTTCTGACTGTAAATGAGGCTATGTGCAGTCTGTACCTTCTCAATGCATGCTTAGTTGTCACAGTGGACAAGCAACTCCTGATTGCATACATCCTTGTCAGTTGCTAGATCATGAACCTCACTCAGTGGTATTGTACAGCAAGGACTAGGACAGGTGCCAAGGTTCTGAATGGATGCTATAAGTGCCCTGTCAATAGATATTCATTAGTACAATTTAAGCATACCAGTCTAAAACCCAACTTCTCAGAATAATCCACTGAGTACATATGTGAAAATCTGTGGGTAGAAGCAATGCTTTAAACCATCACAGCAGGTTATCACTGCTCCATGGTTGTAAGCCTCAATAAACTCTTCATCCAGAAGTGCTTTCCATTGTTCATGGCAGAGCTCTCACTGGCAGTGCATTATGAGCCCATTATTCAAAGATCTCCCATCTGAGTGTTCTATTACAAAATTTTTAAATGTATCAGGAAGCTGCAACAACAAACCAGATAAGACACGAAATGGTTATCTTTAAATCACTCACCATCTAGAAATAGGCTGCATGAGAACATTGATGGTTGACATTGATGATGTTTAGATTCATTGCCAAAATACAGATAAAGTGGGCAAAGCTTGATGTCACCAAACTGGGAGAGCTGAGTAGCATCAGACCAAAACATGAAAGCAGTGACAATGTGGGGTAAATCACAATCAGGTTCTGGAGGCAATGCTTGGAGTTTTCTGTGTATGTCAAGAAATGAATTGGAAGTGAAAAGCTCACCATACACTCTGATATCCTCATTCCAATTGGGCAGGTGCCAAAGCAGTTCATAGAGTTCATAATGGAAATGTGCAGCATGAACTGGATCTGTAATTTTCTCTTCCAGGATAGAAATAAGAGAGTGGTAGTGGAAACCTGGTACAGTATAGGACTTAGGCCCTGGGCTGATCGAGCAGTTATAAAAAGGGACAGAAATAGTGATTGGGGAGGTTTTCCACTTGCCACCCAGCCATTCAGGCATGTCTGACTCTTCTGCAGGACTCTGATCATCAAGTTCCTTGTTGACGAAATCCCATGGAACTTGAGATACATCACTGATGTGGAAAGAAGGATTCCTGATGATGCCAACCAACCGCTTAAAGCTCTCCCTGGACTTCTGAGCTTCCTGATTCCAATACCAGTCACCTAAATGCATGGAATTCTCATTTGGGTAAGGATGAAAGGGGTTGTCTGTCTGAAGATCCTGAATACCATTATGTGATGGCTGCAATATGTGCTTGATCAAAGATGGATCATCTGGGTTGTGGGAAGGAATAGTCTCCGAGCTATAGGCATGGAATAAGCTAAATTTGTTCATAAGCATTCGAAAGGTTCACTGTGGCAAATGGAATGGAGATGTAGTTGATGTGGTCATTAAGCCCAAGCAAGCCTCTTGTTGATGGTTTACTAGTAGAGTTTCTGAGTTCACTGATGTCCTCAGCTCGCTTGCTAACTCCAGAGGGGGGAGGGGCATGGGCAGTTCTGGTAGTATGTCATCAAAGCATAACGGTAGCCAGCAAAGTCTACAAGTCCACTGCTGTGACAGGGGTCAGTCATCCTGAATTTATTCATGTTTAAATGCTGGGAATATGTCAATTTGAATAACCAGCACATACCTCTGGGTATCCAGCAGTGATAATGCATTCATTGATGTTTGTGGACTCCTGACAAGGACCTGAAGATTGTGAGTTGCCCTGCACTATATTAGATAAAGCAAGAAATTGGACAATATTATACCTGTTGGATGGCATTCTTGCCAACTTCATCACTGTCTGGGTAATGTCTGTTTGCATCTCTACTGCTCAAGCTAGAAGCCAATGCATCTTCACAGAAGCTTGCCTGCCTTGATGATAATCTCACCTTCTTGGCCTGATACACCTCCTTTTCCTTCAAAAGAATGCTGGAAAGTCATTTTTTACCCTTAACACAGCTTTTCTCATGTCTGGTAAAGCCCCCATGGTCAGCGAATGTGTGACCAGAGATGCAGGTCTTGGTAAAACTTGTGTTTGACATGATGCAGTCACAAGGTCAAGTATACTGTGAATGTGAATTCACTAACCATCAGCATGAGCTTCAGAACAACTGTTCAAGGGATTTGGAACTCGAACCATGATGCATGTTACTGTAAGGCACTGGCAAGTGAACCAGCAACAATGTATATTTAAGCTCAATTTGACAGTAATGGTGAACAGACAAAATCTATCATAGGCTCCAACAATGACTGCTTGCAATATATAAGTGCTACATCATACATTGTGATGAAAATTGAACAAGTAATGTCATAGAATAGTTAACAAAAAAAGTATTCATACCTGAAGCCATTCATCAGCAGGATGGCGATGATCATTGAGAAGGATGAACATATGCAATAATTCTGATGCACTGAGAATGACCTCAAATTAGGCTCGAATATTGCATAGAAGTATTTCGCTTTAACAGATAAGTTGTTCTGAAAAGGACTCTTGTTGGATATCAACTGTTCAATGTCACCCTCAGTGTAAGGAGCCATTGTTTCTTAGGTCCATATTCAGTCATTCTCTGTCTACTTGACTTTCACTAGGTTGTTGTTGAGTCATCAAGCATCTGTGTCTATCCGTGTCCATCTGGTTCCAGTCTGCCCTACTTGTATGTATCCATTTCCTTGTATCCATTTCTTTTCAATCCAGTCCATTTACTGGATGGATTCCTACTATATGTATAGTGTACTGGACACTATGTACTGGATGCTCTGTATTGTGATCCAGTTATCAGATTCACATCAGATATTCCTTCTTTATGCTTATTTGGAGTCTCAGATGTGCCCAGACTATAAAAGTTGTGTTTCACACATAGTGCTGGACATTCAATCAATCATCTATCACTCACTTGGAGTCAGAGTCTTTTGTTCTCATCAATCCAGTCATATCTGAATCTCTTTTCTCTTCTCTTTCTCTCTTGATCCTAGAAGAATCAAGTCCTGTGCTTGTCAGCTGTGTCTGAAGCATTAGGAGCTCTTTTAAATTGACTACCAAAAGTCCTGTAAGCCCTGCAGTTGCATTCCCTTGATTCTCTACCTGCATTTCCCCTGGGACAAACCAATCATTCCTTCACTTTCTTTCTTTGTGTTACTCATCTGCTAGTTTCCTATCTGGAGACCTATAGCAGTCTAGGTCAGTCAACCTTTCTTCATCTGGAGCCCACTGTGAGGAACATTCAGAGAAGCTTCAAGGGAGCTCCAGGCCCACCCAACCCCCAATTTTTTTTCTTAACCTAGCAACTGATCAGTGACAGCTCCAATACATCCAACTTTTACTACCATCAATCCACTGTCAGTCTGACCACTTG